>CM077673.1:27229240-27424240 GCA_039707655.1 Elymus sibiricus | reverse complement strand
TAGTGGGTATGTTGATAGTAGAAAAATAATAATGGAGAAACGACCAAGGAAATATGGATTTCCCTTGAAACTTTGTGATTTGTTTGGGCAAATAGTTACTTTGCGAATACCGTGTGTGTTCACCCCATTCTGCGGTGTGTTCTGATTGGCCAGAACACCAGCCACACGGATCGCGCATGTGCACCGTAGGATGCACCGCGATCGAACGGCAATCCAAACTTCTCCCGTCACACCCGTGTACTGTAGTTGGGATTTTAGTTCGTACATGCACTAAATTCTTTAATGGCAGTAATCACACACGGTTCATGTTTACAAACCATTTCCTACGAGGACCCTCTACCGCGAGTCCCCGACCCTCTACCCCTTCTTCCTCATTCGCATTGTTGTATACTTGCTCGTTCTCGACCTCGGCCCGACCAAATCATCGAGCTCGACGACGCCTGTCGCAGCCGGCTGCCGCCGACGAACGCAACCGTAGTGTCCACAGTGCAAGCACAAATCAGGCATTAGCAATTCAATCGAGCATTTACATGCTCAAATTGGTACAGTGCATAGTTAGCGGAGTAATTTACAAAACATTAGCTCGCTATTAATTTTACATCAATATTATACATATGAACTGCGCACGCACAAAAGTGCTACTGTTCCTAACGCCGACCCAGCACGCACAGCTACCATCGTCCATCAATATTGTGTCGTTCCTTGGCTCAGGAGGACAGGAGGTCGCCAAGTCGATGACCTACACCTTGAACGACCGAGGAAGGGTCAGCCTCGACGACGGCGGCCGACGAGACCCTGACCATCGCCAATTCTGCAGCAACGGCCGCTTGTCCTCCCCCGGCATCCAGAGATGTGTCCTCCTCCATCTAGGACATAAGCTTGTGCCTCGTGTGGCGGCCATTGACACAGTTGTCCTTGTGGCGTCGCGGTTCCTGCTCCGCCGCCCGCACCATCCGGCGCACTCTGCGCCGAGCCCGCAATATCGCCTGCTGGCGATCGCTAGTTGCTTTCAAGACGACCCTGGCTAACTTCTTGGCTTGCTCATGTCGTGATTCCTGCCTCCTCTGGCTGTCGTCGGGAGAGGTAGCGGCATGACCGTCGATCCCCAAGCCGACCATCGCGCACGCAGCCTCGATTCCGCCGTCCCCCAACTCCATCCTATCGTCGGTCATTGGGGGTTTGATGGTGTGTGTGGCAACTAGCCAGGGGATCATTGGCTCGCCGCCGCCGGCCATCGCTGTGGTTATTTATAGCTAGCTGTTGCCAAGGGGGTTGGGGATTTTATAATTTACCGCTGTGGCTGGCGCATGCGCTTGCGCGGGAAGCATTTTCACAGTTTTCGAGTTATTTTCCATGCACACATAATCGCACACGGAACACATATAGCAACTATATGCAATCGTGTATAGGGTCATAAATTAATATCACCACTCTTCGCTCTCCACCGTCTCTTTCCCCTCTCGCACCCCCCAAATCTGTCCTTCTTCTCCCCACTGTCCTCGCCTCCACAAAATCCTCAACATTAGACATGTCATCCGCGCGGAGGACCCCACTGCGGAGGAGCGCACGGTTGAGGCAGGTACGCATTGCTGAGGGTCCGGAGGCCTTGGCGGCGGTACGCGCTGCTGAGACCCCGCTGTGAAGGAGCGCGCCGTTGAGGCAGGTACGCGCTGCTGAGGGTCCGGAGGCCTTGGCGGCGGTACGCGCTACTGAGGGTCCAGAGGCCTTGGCGGCGGTACGCGCTGTTGAGGGTCTGGAGGCCTTGGCGGATAAAGAGGAAGAGCTGAAGGTTATATCTGATCAGTCGCTGGCAAGCGCGGTTCTGTACGTGGAACGCGCGGCTGTGGCCTTCGAAAGAGCATCACGCGCCGACCAGTCCGTCGTTGCCTTGCCGCCTCGCGTGGATTTGGCCTTGGTAAGGGCAGCAGCCTCCTTACTGCAATCTCCTACCACGCTAGCACAGCGCGCAGCTCTTGGCTATGTTATTTACAACCGTTTTGAATATCTCCGTCGTAAGAGGGCCGTACGCATGCAGTTGGCCGTGGACGGGATTTTCCATGATACCGGAGCTACCGTGATGGGGTATGAGCAGAGGAAAGTCCGGGCCTATGAAGCGTTCAAGAACATGGTCAATGCCAACCCGAAAGCGGATCCTGCTTCCATAGAGAGGATGTTGCATGAGTGTAGAAGATATTTCTACTAAGGCGAACCAATAGGCCAACCCCGCAACAACGACGATGAGTAGCTGTTTCCATTTTGCTGTTTTCTGAACCTTGCTGATATGTAATGTCGCTATTATGTTCTTTAGTCGATTATGTAGGAGTGCGAACGATAATTTGTGCTATCATTTTCTGAATCAGGTGCTTATTACCACGAATCGTCTGTGTTATTTTCTGTCTTTCCACACAATTTAGATTACTGACCTGTTTGCTGGGCATCACACACATCTTGTTACGCCCAATTGTTTGTGTTATTTTGGCTCGCACATTTCATCCGAGCGCACGGTATGCCGTCTGCTGCACACATCTTGATCTTTGCAACCATTTGTGTAGGCAGCATAGATGTTGTGCAGACAGAGCAAATCACAGTACACACGGACAAAACTATGAAACCCGTCGGTGATGATTTCATCAATCGCTGACAGTTGTATACCAGCAAACGTTTCCCCACAACACACATAGGTTATTAGCACCAATCGTCTGTGGTGTATCTGGTGTACGCACACGATTCTCATTACTCACCTATTTGCTGTATATCGCACATATCTTGTTATGCCGAATCGTTTGTGTTCTGCTATATCAGTGCACACAGTTTATCTGAATGAACTGTATGCCGTACTTCGCACACATCTTTTTATTCTGTGTTCTGCTATATTATCGCACACAGTTTGTAGTGATGAACTGTGTGCCCACTATCGCACACAGCTGGATCTGTGTAACCGTTTCTGTTATCTTTGCTATCACAAATAGTCCATAAGAACAAACTGTCTGCCGTAGATCGCACACGCAACTACTTTTTGAATCGTATTTGATGGATCCGCCTTCGCACTCAGTTCGTGCCATTAGCGACGGAGCTTGAACTATAACGTTTGCGATTGATGCATCGCACACAGTTTTGTCGAAGGGTCTCTGATTGATGTGTCGCATTAGCAGCATTCTGCAGTAGTGCCTCCACATATTTGCTAGCCTCTTCTGTACCATACATTGCCCATTCTCACCTCGAGGATCGGTGCGACTTCCGCCGGTGCATCCAAACCCCGTGACATGATACGCTCTGTTGCACATGAGCCTCATTATATCTTCCTCAAAACAGTCAGCATACCTACCTATCATGGCATTTCCATAGCCATTCCGAGATATATTGTCATACAACTCCCACCGTCATATCATATGACTTGTACTTCCATTCTCATATTGCTTTGCATGATCGTAAGATAGCTAGCAAGATATTTCCATGTCTTGTATGTTTTTTGATATCTTTTTCTACGCTAAATCATTGCACATCCTAGTACACTGCCAGAGGCATTCATATAGAGTCATATCATCCTATCAGTTTTTCATATCGAGTTGTAAGTAAATAAAAGTGTGATGATCATCATTATTTAGGGCACTGTTTCACTGAGGAAAGGATGATGGAGTCAATGATTCCCCCACAAGTCGGGAAGAGACTCCGGACAGAAAATAGAAAAAAAGAACAAAGGGGAAAATAAATAAATGAGAGAAAAGAGAGAAGGGACAGTGCTACTACCTCTTATTCCACACTTGTGCCTCAAAGTGGCACCATGTCTTCATATAGAGAGTCTCTTGTTTTGTCACTTCCATATGCTAGTGGGAATTTTACATTATAGAACTTGGCTTGTATATTCCTTTGACGGTCTTCCTCAAATGCCCGAGGTCTTCATGAGCAAGCAAGTTAGATGCACACCCACTTAACTTCATTTGAGCTTTCATACACTTATAGCTCTAGTGCATCCGTTGCATGGGAATCCCTACTCCTCGCATTGATATCTATTGATGGGCATCTCCATAGCTCGTTGATATGCCTAGTTGATGCGAGACTTTCTTCTCCACTTTCACCCCTTTCAAACCTACCACCAAATTCTATTCCACCTTTATGCTATATCCATGATTCACGCTCATATATTGTGCAAGTAATAAAAAGCCGAAGCACGTTAAAAATTACGATCCAATTGCATGGCTTGACACCGTGGTGCTTAAGATTTGTATTTATGTGGTGACAATGGAGCCATGCTATACTTATATGATAAAATTGATAGGGGGTGAACATTCTTTATGGATTGTATGCTTTGAAGCTTGATGATTATGTTCCTTATGTTTATAAGTATTACTATGTTTATGTTTATTAATTCATAGTTTCTCAATGATCAATCTTGCAAAAGATTACATGTTGGGTAGCATGTCACATCAAAAATTCTGTTTTTATCATTTACCTACTCGAGGACGAGCAGGAATTAAGATTGGGGATGCTGATACGTCTCCAACGTATCTATAATTTTTGATTGTTCCATGCTATTATATTATCAATCTAGGATGCTTTTTGGATGTTTCTTTACCAATTAATATTATTTTTTAGCACTAACCTATTAACCCAGTGCCCAGTGCCAGTTGCTGTTTTCTGCATGTTTTTGGCTTTTCAGGTTTACAGTACCAAACGAAGTCCAATTGCCACGAAACTTGTTGATGATTTTTTTGGACCAAAAGAAGACCTGGAAACTTCAAGAGGAGGCCGGAAGCCGCACGAGGGTGGCACGAGCCAACCAGGCACGACCAGGAGGGTAGGGCGCGTCTCGTTGCTTCGTGCTCCTATCGGCTGCCTCCCGACGCCCCTCTCTGGCCTATAAATTCACATATATTCCGAAAACCCTAGGGAGCCACCCGAAACACTTTTTTCGCTGCCGCAAGTCTCTATTCTGCCGTGTGCCCATCTGGAGCCCTGTTTCGGTGCCCTGCCAGAGGGGGGGTCGATCACGGAGGGCCTCTACATCATCCTTGATGCTCCCATGGTCATGTGTGAGTAGTTCCCCAAGACCTACGGGTCCGTAGTTAGTACCTAGATGGCTCTCTCTCTCTCTCTCTCTGTGTCTCTCTCTCTTGATCTTCAATACAATGATCATCGCATCTTTGCTTTGATCTATCCAATATAATCCTTTTGTGTGGTGCATTTGTTTGGATCCGATGAATTATGGGTTTATGTTTAGATTATTCATGAAATATATTTGAGTCTTCTCTGAAATATATTATGATTCTTATGTGCATGATCATCATAGCTTTGTAAATCTCTCTGATCTATTGATTTGCTTTGACCAAGTAGATTGATCTATCTTCAGTGAGAGGGGTTCGTTGTAGTGGGTTCAATTTGACGGGTTTCTATATCCCAGTGACAGAAGGGGAAAAGATATGTCTTTGTATTGTTGCCACTAAGGGTAACACGATGGGGTTAGTTCATATTAATTGAATTCTCTTTGTCTACATCATGTCATCGTTCTCCAAGCATTACTCTGTTTTACTTAATACTCTAGATGCATGCTGGATAGCGGTCGATGGGTGGAGTAATAGTAATAGATGTAGGTAGGAGTCAGCCTATTTGCTTATGGACGTGATGCCTATATACACATGATCATTGCCGTGAATAAATATTGCATAACTATCCGCTTTTCTATAAATTGCCCAACATTAATTTGTTTACCCACAGTATGCTTACTTTCATGAGAGATGCCACTAGGGAAAACTATGGCCCCCGGGTCTATTCACTTATAAGTTTACAAACGCTACAATACCTTGCTGCAATTATTTACTTTTCTTTTTTATTTTGCAATTTACAATTATCTACTACCAACCACACTACTTACAAGCTTGCAAATAACGAGTCCAAGGGGATTGTCAACCCTCTTGCCTGCGTTGGGTGCAAGTGTTTGCTCTTTTGTGTGTAGCCGCTGAAGATGGGGCTTGGTTGTTACTCCTATTGGTTTGATAAACCTTGGTTCTTTACTGAGGAAAATACTTACCTATATTGTGCTTCATCACCCGTTCCTCTTCACGGAAAACCCAACGCAGATCACAAGTATCAGGGGCGTAGGTCTCACCAAAGTCCATACCTTCGACTTGAGTGTAACCTTGAGCTACGAGACGTGCCTTGTTGCACACCACTTGGCCATCTTCATCTTGCTTGTTCCGAAACACCCATTTCATACCAATGATGGTGTGCTCGTCTTTGGGCTTTTCAACTAGTGTCCGCACTTCATTTGTCTCAAAGTTGTGTAACTCCTCGTGCATGGCATTCACCCAATCCGGGTCTTCAAGTTCTTCTTCTACCTTCATAGGCTCTATACTAGAGATAAATGAGTAATGCTCACAAAAGTTAGCTAAACGAGTTTTAGAGCGAGTGATTCTCCCGGTTTGTATGTCGCCAAATATTTGTTCTAAGGGATGATTCTTGTTCACTCATGCTCGAACTCATGGTAGCTTTTGCTTGTTGGATGGTGGAGCTTCCTCATCATCAGCTTCTTCTTTGTTGTTGTTAAAGGTGTCATCTCCTTGAGGTGGTGGCGAAGGAGGTTGAGGTGGATCTTCATGATGTACTTCTTTCTCCTCTTCATCTTGTCGTGTACCGCTTGTGGATGCTTCCATGTCGTTTTGTGGTTCGCCTTGGCACGAGGTAGGAGCTTCCACTTGTGTTGATGAAGTGCTTTCCTTCACCTCCATGGGATGTATCTTGCCGATGGACAAGTGTTGAATGGCTTCCGAAGGTTCCTTATCTCCTACATCATTTGGCAATTGTTCGACTTGCGAACCATTAGATTCATCAAACTTCACATCTACCGTCTCTTCAACCTTTCGAGTGAAGTTGTTGTAGACATGGTAAGTGTGAGAGTTTGATCCATAACCAAGTAGGAAACTTTCATGAGATTTAGGGGCAAATTTAGAATGACCATGCTTATCAAGAATGTAGCACTTTGAGCCGAATACCCAAAAGTATCCAACTTTGGGTTTGTTACTAGTGAGCAGCTCATATGCCGTTTTACCGAGAAGCTTGTGTAGGTAGAGTCGGTTCGTAGGATGTTGATACGTCTCCAACGTACCTATAATTTTTTTATTGCTCCATGTTGATATATTATTATTCTAGGATACATTTTGGGTCTTTATTTACCAATTTATAATATTTTTTAGAACTAACCTATTGACCCAGTGCCCAGTCCCAATTGCTGTTTTCTGCGTGTTTTTTACTTTGCAGATTTACTATACCAAATGAAGTCCAATTGCCACGAAACTTATTGATGATTTGTTCTGAACAAAAACAAGACCTAGAAACTTTGGAAGATGGCCGGAAGCCACACCAGGGCCCCACAAGCCATCAGGGCGCGCCCCCTGTTGGCTTGTGGCCCCATGGTGGGTCTCCCGACGTCGTTCTCCGGCCTACAAATTCTCTAATATAGGGAAAACCCTAAATATACTCTCGAAACCCTTTTTCCGCCGCCACAAGTCTCTGTTCCATCGGGAGGCCATCTGGAGCTCCGTTCCGACACCCTACCGGAGGGGGGATCGATCACGAAGGGCCTCTACATCAACCTTGTTGCCCTCATGATGATGGGTGAGTAGTTCACCACAGACCTATGGGTCCATGGCTAGTACCTAGATGGCAATCTCTCTCTCTTTTGATCTTCAATACAATGATCATCGCATCTTCGCTTTGATCTATCCGATGTAATCCTATTGTGCGGTGTGTTTGTTGGGATCCGATGAATTGTGGGTTTATGTTCAGAGTATTCATGATAAATATTTGAGTCTCCTCTGAATTCTAATTATGTCTCTAATGTGCATGATCATTATAGCTTCGTAATTCTCTTCGATCTATTGAAATAGTTTGGCCAACTAGATTGATATTTCTTCGGTGAGAGAGGTGTGTTGTGGTAGGTTCAACCTGACGAATTTCTATATCCCAGTGACAGAAAGGGACAAGATACGTCTTTGTGTTGCTGCTACGAAGGATAAAACGATGGGGTTTATTCATATTGATTGAGTTTACTTTGTCTACATCATGTCATTGTTCTCCAAGCATTACTCTATTTTACTTAATCCTCTAGATGCATGCTGGATAGTGGTCGATGGGTGGAGTAATAGTAATAGGTGCAAGCAGGAGTCGGCCTATTTGCTGATGGACGTGATGCCTATATACACATGATCATTGTCGTGAAAATCGCATAACTATCCGCTTTTCTATCAATTGCCCAACAATAATTTGTTACCCACCGTATGTTGCCTACATGAGAGATGCCGCTAGGGAAAACTATGGCCCTCGGGTCTATTCACTTATTATTTACAAAAGCTATTATTTCCTCGCTGCCATTATTTACTTGTTATTTTATTTACAATTATCTACACAACTCATTTTCCTAGTAAATAACGAGATCAAGGGGATTGACAACCCTCTTGCCCGTGTTGGGTGCAAGTTGTTTGTTCTTTTGTGTGCAGTCGCTGAAGACGGTTGAGGATTGATATTCCTATTGGTTCGATAAATCTTGGTTTCATAACTGAGGGAAATACTTACCCACTTTGTGCTGCGATAACCCGTTCCTCTTCACGGAAAACCCAACGCAGATCACGAGTATCAGGAAGGATTTCTGGCGCCGTTGCCGGGGAGTATCATCACCAACTATCAAGTAGCTTCACACAAATTTTCATTCACTTGTTTATCTTTTTATTTGCTATTATATTTATCTCGTCTCATAAAAATCAAAAATACAAAAAAATGGAGATTAGGTTATAAGCTTCGTCTTTATAATGTCTTTCGTGAAAATAAGGACTCGGAAAATTGTGTTCAATTGTTACAGGAAGAATTTATAAAAATGCTTAATGTGAGTTCCTTTAATGATGACCATGATAGAAATGTTGTTAGTATGAATTTTCTGAATATCCATGATGCTAAAGATATGCAAAACCACAAGCTTGGGGATGTTATGTTTGATGAAGATGCTACTTTTTGCCCCCCAAGTTTTGATGAGCAAATCGCTTATGATGATTGTGGTGATGACACGTATGCTATAATTAGTAATAATAACCATGAAACTTGTCATCATGATTTTAATTTTAAATTTGGTTATGACAATCAAGTGTCACATGATAGCTATTTTGTTGAGTTTCCTCCCACTACCATGAATGAAAAGGAATTTGCTCATGTGAAAAGTAATAAATTTTCTATGCTTGTAGATCATGAAAAGAATGCTTTATGTGATAGTTATATTGTGGAATTCCTTCATGATGCTACTGAAAATTATTATGAGGGGGTAACATATGCGTGTAGGAATTGCAATAATATCAAGTTTCTTCCCTATGTGTTCAAAGTTTTGAAGTTATGCTTGTTTTGCCTTCCTATGCTAGTTGATTCTTTCTCCCATAAATTGTTTGCTTGTTTTGCCTTCATCTGCGCAATAGGTTCTGGGCACTTGACGAGGATGGGAGGGACTCTGCCTTCGACTCGGAGTCCCCTTTGCCTCTTCGGGCGGTGGCGTCGGCGACCGCCAGGATGGTGGGTGCGCGCGTGAGGAAGTTTGCTCCGAGGGGTCGGGGCCGGCCGATCTCGCCTTCCTCGGCGGTGGACCCTGGGTGGGTCTGTGTTTCTCGCCGTCGCCGGCACTCTGGTAAGATCCCGTCTCTCTCGTCGGTGTGCGGTGTCTTATGGATGGCGCCGGGGCTCTGCCCGTCTTTGGTGGAGGCGGCGTCAATATCCACACCCCTACCCGCGGTCTCCGGTGGGATCTCTAGCGAGATCAGAGTTGCGTGGTGCGGCGGCTGTGGGGTTGCTGCTAACCCTAGATCTGTCCGGCGGCCCGGGGGCTAGTGCCCCCCCCGCGGCAGGCTGACCCTAGGCCTTCTGGGCCGTGCATTCCTCCACCTCTCTCTTCCCTTGAGTCTTTCCCTCCTTTCCCTGTCTCGGGCCCTAGGCCACGTGTGGCCCACCCCCCGCTTGTCCTATCCCCCCCGACACACCTGGACGGCCTCGGTTTAGCCTGCTCCGACTACTTATGGGTCTGCAAGGGTGCCTCTCCCATTTCTAGGGTTCCCCGCATCCAAGTCTCACCTGCGTTGGCGACGCTCCCCTATCCGCACCTTCGTCAGATCTAACCCCCCCTCCTTCCCTCAACCTCTCGTTCGCGGCGGTCCTCTCCATGGATCATTCTCGGGGCTCCTCCAGTGAGGCGATCTTCGGCCACAAACGCCGCCGCGAAAGCTTGGTGGAGGCGGCTGCGGATCTGGAGCTTGAGGCCGTGCTCCGGTCCAAGCTTGAAGCGGAGCAGGCGACGCGCGAGCATGTGGCTCGTGAGCGTGCTGCCTGGGCCTCCGGGCCGGAGTGGTTGCAGCATGATGAGCGTGCCCGTGCGGCGGCGGCCGCGGCTGGGGTTGCCGACTCCGCGACCCCTGGCTCTGGTGGAGATCCGATGTTGGCCCAGGTGGGTGGCTCGTCGTCGGCGGGTGCCATGGTCCCTTGGGAGGCGGCGGCCACAGCCAACGGGACGGCTGCCAAGTCTTCGGCCCCTCGTCCCCCTCCTCCCCATGGTCCGGTGGCCCGATCGCGGGCGCCGGCTCGCGCGCCGGTGGCGGGCGCGGGCTTTGCGGGTCGTCAACCTCCGCGTGGTGGCTATGGCCCATCCTCCCTGGGTTCCAAGAACCGTCGCCTCTCCTCTCATGCTCATTCCTCGTCCTTTGTTGGCATGGGTGACGGCATCCTCCCTCCCCCTCCCCCCTTCCATCCCGTCCCCTGCCCCCCAACCCCTCCCCCAGCTCCACGCTCACCCGCTTCGCCTGCCACCAACCTGGACACTTCCAGTCCCGCTGCTGCAATCCCCCCTTCTGCCTCATCTGCAGGGAGGAAGGCCACTTAACGGTGGGATGTCAAAATCGTCGCAAGCCCCCCTCCTTCATCCACTACGGTCTTGGGCTTCCAGGTTGCTCATTCTTTGCCCTCGATAGTGATGTTCCGCTGGTAGCGGCCGCTCCCTCTCTATCCAATGCCACCGTTATCACTGTGAAGGATCAGAGAGTCTCTCCCCAGACTCTGCTGGATGAGCTCTGGCTGTGGGGTGTTGAGGGATGGGACTGGCAGATTCATCAGTTGTCAGATTTTGAGTTCGCCACCATCTTCCCCTCCAAAGAAACCCTCGGGATGATTTCCTCTTACACTAGCTTCACCCTCCCACTTAACCATCTAGTCGTCTCTGTCAAGGCTGCCGCCAATTTGTCCAAGTCTATTGCCCCTCTATCTGATATATGGGTGCTGGTTGATTATGTGCCTCCGGCCCTCCGCTCCTCATCTTTCCTCATGGCATTTGGCGTCCTGATCGGCAAACCAATTGAGGTCGATTCCGACTCCCTGTAGAGGCTGGGCCCATACCAACGCTGTCGGGACTCCGATCCTAAGTCATATGAATCCAGCTTGTAACATATCACATCACTTTGTGGCCTCACGCACGGTAATCCCCACGGCTGCCACCTTACCTTGGTCGGGACCGTTTGCGTCTTTTGGCTCACGTATATGATTATGTCGCTAGCAATCATACGCCAGAGAACCCGGGTCAACATGACTAGTCATAGAACCCAAGTGGCACATCCGTACAGGAACAGGCATACGTAACCCAACAATGCAGGTGTCGGTCATCAGCATGTGTAGACGAGTCATAGCAAGCTACATGGACTCCATTACACCGTGAGACATTTATGTCATCAACTGCGTGTAGATGAGTCATAGCAGGCTACATGGACTCCATTAGACTGCGAGATATTTACCCATAGGGACAGACACAGCAGCAAAGAAGGATATACGCCGGTCAATCAATGTGTCCGGAGCAGTAGCAAGCTACCATGGCTCGGTGGAAGCACAAAGAGGCATTTTCCTGTAAAGAGGGCTACTAAAGGCACACAACTAGGTGTTGAATCCCACACATACCAATGCATTTCAAACATACACGCAATATGCACGATATGCGTAGATACAACATGGCATCACAACATAACTCTATGACTCAAGTTTCATTA
This sequence comes from Elymus sibiricus, assembly GCA_039707655.1. Taxonomy (NCBI): domain Eukaryota; kingdom Viridiplantae; phylum Streptophyta; class Magnoliopsida; order Poales; family Poaceae; genus Elymus; species Elymus sibiricus. The sequence goes on along the minus strand of CM077673.1, from coordinate 27,412,193 downwards.
ATGACTCATAAGAGCCAACATAATGTGACGTTACAAACATGGGTCACATGACCCAACACTCAAGTCATACAAGCATCAAGCAGAAGCAAAACATGTCTGGGTACAGACATCTACTAAAAGTGGCTAGAGGAGCCTGAAAGCTACAACGACCCTACCAAAGGAACCAGACCTCTGTCTAGGATTCCCAAGCTAATCCGGCCAACATCGAATTTCACGTCGTAATATTCACTATGAGACTGACGTCTCCTCTGCAAAAACATAAATTAAGCAACTATGAGTACAAAGGTACTCAGCAAGACTTACATCAGAACTATCTACATATGCTTCATTGTCAACAAAGGGGGTTGTGGGGTTTATTGCAGCAAGCCAGCTTTGACTCTTGGCTACCCTGTACTACGACTACAAGTGGTAACTTTTCTTTGAAGGGAGAAAACGCACACAAGTCCACATATTCACCACATCAATACACCACTATGGATCCACTCTCGTCTTCCTATGGAAGGCCATTCATAGCATTCACACTTATCTTGCGCATTTTAATGTATCCATTTCACTTGTCTATGAACCACATAAGTTCTTCAAGTAGTCCATATCCGAGGACACGGCTATTTCAACAGATTCATAACCCTGCAGGGGTGTACTTCTTCACACATGCTCCCGCCACTTATCGCCATGTGCACGTAAAAAGGCACCTCGGTAACCTTCAAGCGGAAGCCCAGCGAGGAAGTCGGCCATGACCGTCAATCACACAAGACCCTAGTCCATGTTTATCGCCTATTTGAGACTGAACCTGCACGGAAGTTCGGCCGAAGTTTCCGCTACGGCCTCAAATGATGTGTGCAGGGTTCTCAAGCCCATCGTTCGGGTGACACTTGGTACACCGTGCCACTCTGTCTATACCGCATCAAAGCCCATCCCGTCGGGCAGCGCTAAGCACGGCCACCAACACTTGTCCTACAAACACCAGAAACTAGTTACAACTCCTGGACAGAGATCAAGGCGATTAATAAGTCGAGCGGGGTCATATTTCAGGGCCCAACATGTGGTAGTAACTGTCTTGGATCACAAACATAGAACTCAGTTCTTTAGGACGGTCCCAATGAGACAACCCTCCATGTACTCCTACATGGCCTCTCATCGCTACCTTTACCAAATCGTGTTCACACACTTAGCTCTTACACAGAAGAACATGGACACATCCATTCCAATTCATCGCCTAGATGGATCAGAGCCGACACGACTCTAAGCATAGCAGGCACAGTAAGCAAACATGGATGAGTAAGCACATCAAGTCTCAAGCAGTTGCTACTCATGCTAAGTGGTTTCAACTATTTACTGTGGCAAATATAGGTCATGCAAAGGAATGGGTTCAACTACCGAGAATAGGTAACAGTTGAATCGTTATTGTCCTAATGCAGTAGAAGAGAGCAGGAGCGAGAGTGTGGGTTTATATCAGTATGTTCAAGGGGGGTTGCTTGCCTGGCACTTCTGAAGATAACAATGAGTCTTCATCGGTGACAACGATCACAACGTCAAAACCATCGTCTACCGAGAAGGAACAAACATCGGCAAACAAGAAGGAGCAACATTCAATTCATGTAGTGCACAACCATGATGTATGACATGACAAATTGCGGTACTGAATTGATCTGGAGGAATTATTAACCAAGTTAATTGAAGTGGAATTCAAACGAGTTTGAACTCCAAATGGTAGTTCATACATTGCCCTGATCATAAAATGTCCTAGTTGGTGATGTTAACTTGTTCAAACATGCATGATCATGGCATAAACAGATTCATCGAATTTTTCTGATCATTTTTCAAATATAAATTATTTTCATCTAAGTTACAGATTAATTTCTATGATTTTTAGAAGTTTTAAACATTTTATGGAATTTCCTGATTATTCTTTAAACAGAAAATTCCTTTATTGCATTAGCACTGTGTCAACATGACCTCAGCAGGTCAACTGACCATTTCAGGTCAAACCTGACATGTGGGGCCTGCTGGTCAGTGACTCAATCCCTAAGCAGTGATTAAAATTAATCCTTAACCCTAATTAGTGGGACTGGGCCCACTGTCAGTGGGTGATTAAGGTAATTAAGCAAATTAATTATTTTTAACCTAACCCAAAATTAACCAGGGGCTAGGCCCCACGTGTCGGTGACCCAGGGGGGGTCAACCCTGGTCAAAACAGCCCGATCCCGCCGGCGATTCAACGCCGGCGAGGCCAGACATGGCGGACGGCCGCGGGTTTCGCGCTCCGGCGTCCAAATTGACGACAGAGGCCATCTACCGCAAGCTGATGATGCCACGCGTCGAGTGGTGCGGTCAGCCGGGCCTAGGGTGGCCGGTGTCGACATCGGCAAGCTCAACTACGGCGGCCGGCGTTCGGGGTTCGTCGGATTCGACGTAGCGGTGCACGGCAAGGCTAGCGGCTAGCGTTATTCGAACCTACCCACGCTCACGAGCTCGACAACCACGCGCACGGGACCCGAAGGTCACCAGAGCCTAGCCGGCGACGAGCCCGTGCGGTGGCGCACTTCGGCGATGACAGAAGCTAGCTATGGTGAGCAGAGGAGCACGGGGAGGAGGGCCAGAAGATGGCGAAGCTCACGGTGATGCTCAGGAAGGAGTAGCGCGGCCGTTGGAGCTTGGGGTGCTACGAATCGACGGAGGCGATCGCCGGTGACCGAGGTGGAAGTTGAGGTCGCTGGCGGCGATTGCGGGCCTCCCGTGTTGATTTGCTCGGTGAAGCGGTCGAGGGCAACGGCGCGAAGCTTGCGGGCGTCACGGCAGGGCGTAGGGTGGTCAGTGGCTACGGATTCTATGGCGGCACGGCGGCAGCAGCTTCGGCCATTGATGCGGGGAGGCGAGGGAGAGCAGCAGAGGGGCGAAAGAGAGGGGAAGGTGATCCAGGCGACATCGGGGTGCTTATCTCCAGTGCCTTGCTGGCGTGGGGATGCAGCCAGGCGAGGAGCTGCGTGGCGCACGGCCGGCGAGCCGTGGCATCCTTCTCCTCTGCCCACTGGCAAGAGGTAGCAGACGAGGCTGCTCCTGGGCTGGGCCTCTTCTGCAGGTAAGCCCAGGTAACCCTTTTCCTTTTTATTTTCAGTTTTCAATTTTCTGTCACTTGTTTTATTTATTGCTTGGGCAAAATACTAAGGCAAAAACCCTGAGATAATTTATGGGTCATAAACTAAATATTTCAAAGTCCCACAAATAGTTTCAGAATATTTGGAGCCACTAAGATATTTATAGTGCTTTATTAATTGATTTCAGTAGCATTAAAGGATTATTTTAAAATGCTATAATTGTTGTGAAAAATAAAATGTCCCCTCATATGTTGTTGCCAACATTTATTAGAAATAGTGAACATTTTTTAAGGGCATTTTGGATTCATCGAAAATTCACAACTATTTGAATTGTTTAGTTAGGTGAGGTGCGAGGGTTTCTGTTAATCTCCATTTCATTTTGATGAAATTTAAACATGATGCACACTCTAGCTAGCACAATGCATAGGTAAACTAGGGATGTGACAGGCCCGGCTCGCATCAAAGTTTGGTGTGTCGACCCTCTATGTGTTCATGGGTTGGTTGACATGTATCCATCCTCGGCTGCGTGTTCGCGTCGAGGGGGCGGAGGCCCAACCTACTAATCCTCCTCCACCGCCTCCCAGACCATCCTCTTCTGACAAGCACGATGACAATGATCATGGAGCTGGCAACCCCAGTGGTGGCACCGACCCTCGCTTCACCAGATCCGGGTGGGATGGCATGGGTTCGGAGGTGCGGGAGCTATTCAAGGACAATGCCCCGATGGATGGCGCATCGAAGGGCTCGGCAGGGCCAAAGGCACGAATCTGGAGGGACCGCCAGTGGAAGCTTTGGGTGTCCCAGCTCTTGTGGGCACCCCAGTTTCTGGCGTCTGCTCCAACATGCCGGCCTGCCCCATCTCCCCCTCCCACTCTGGCATTGAGGACCTTCCTTCTCCCCCTTCCTGTGACATGGTGGTGCGCGCTAGCAAGAAGAAGAAGAATTTGGTTGCCAAGTTCTCTGCAAAGAGCAGGACCTCGGCGGGCTCCAAGCAGTCGGCGGCTGGTCTTTGCCGTCAGCTGGACGAGGACCTAGGCACGGCTCTGCTCCCGCTTCGGGTGCGGCTTCGCCATCCCCGGCGACTCACTCCCCGCCAATTCGCACTCCGACCTCCACTACCCGCAAGAGTGGTCAGGTTCAGACCGGTGATACGTCTCCAACGTATCTATAATTTTTGATTGTTCCATGCTATTATATTATCTATTTTGGATGTTTTATATGCATTAATATGCTATTTTATATTATTTTTTGGGACTAACCTATTAACCTAGTGCCCAGTGCCAGTTTCTGTTTTTTCCTTGTTTTTGAGTATTGCAGATAAGGAATATCAAACGGAGTCCAAACGGAATAAAATTCTACGATGATTTTTCTTGGACCAGAAGGAACCCAGGAGACTTGGAGAAGAGGCCAGAAGACCCACGGGTGGGCCACAAGCCACCTGGGCGCGCCCCTGGGGGGGCGCCCCCTGGCTTGTGGGCCCCCCGTGGCTCCTCCAACCCTAATTCTCCGCCTATAAATTCAGAAATATCCCCCCAATACCAAAAAGAGCCACGATAATACTTTTCCGCCGCCGGAAGCCTCTGTTCCCATGAGATCCCATCTTGGGGCCTTTTCCGGTAATGTGCCGGAGGGGGATTCAATCATGGAGGGCATCTACATCAACTCCATTGCCCCTCCGATGATGCATGAGTAGTTCACCTCAGACCTTCGGGTCCATAGCTAGTAGCTAGATGGCTTCTTCTCTCTCTATGTTCTTCAATACCATGTTCTCCATGATCTTCATGGAGATCTATCCGATGTAATACTCTTTTGCGGTGTGTTTGTCGAGATCCGATGAATTGTGGGTTTATGATCAGATTATCTATGAATATTATTTGAATTTTCTCTGAATTCTTATATGCATGATTTCGTATCTTTGCAAGTCTCTTCGAGTTATTGGTTTGGTTTGGCCAACTAGATTGGTAATTCTTGCAATGGGAGAAGTGCTTAGTTTTGGGTTCAATCTTGCGGTGTCCTCACCCAGTGACAAAGTAGGGGTAGCGAGGCACGTATTTGTATTGTTGCCATCAAGGGTAAAAAGATGGGGTTTTCATCATATTGCTTGAGTTTATCCCTCTACATCATGTCATCTTACTTAATGCGTTACTCTGTTCTTCATGAACTTAATACTCTAGATGCAGGCAGGAGTCGGTCGATGTGTGGAGTAATAGTAGTAGATGCAGAATCGTTTCGGTCTACTTGATATGGACGTGATGCCTATATGCATAATCATTGCCTTGGATATCGTCATAACTATGCGCTTTTCTATCAATTGCTCGACAGTAATTTGTTCACCCACCGTATTATTTTCCTTCAAGAGAGAAGCCTCTAGTGAAACCTATGGCCCCCGGGTCTATTTTCCATATTATATTTTCAGATCTATAAACCAAAAATACCAAAAATACTTTGCTGCAATCTATTTACTTTTATTTTAGTTTTAGTTTTAGCAATCTTTTATATCTATCTCTATCAGATCTCATCCTTGCAAGTAACCGTGAAGGGAATGACAACCCCTTTATAGCGTTGGGTGCAAGTGTTTGATTGTTTGTGTAGGTGCAAAGATTGGGGCCTTGCTTGTACCTCCTACTGGATTGATACCTTGGTTCTCAACAACTGAGGGAAATACTTATCTACTTTGCTGCATCACCCTTTCCTCTTCAAGGGAAAACCAACGCAAGCTCAAGAAGTAGCAAGAAGGATTTCTGGCGCCGTTGCCGGGGAGGATACATAGCAAGTCAAGACAAGAACTCTCCCGTCAACTTGCCAATTTTTGGCGTGGTTGTCAGAGAGATCTACATCAAGCCTACCAAGTACCCATCACAAACTCATCTCTTGCATTTACATTATTTGCCATTTGCCTCTCATTTTCCTCTCCCCCACTTCTAAAACGATTTTCAGAAAAAACCAAAAAGATTTGCCTTTTTATTCGCCCTTTTTCCGTTCGTCTTTCCGTTTGCTTTTTGTTTGCTTGTGTGTTAGATCGATTTGTTGCCACCATGTCTAAATCTGGGAAGGTTATTATTGAAAATTTTGAGGGTATTGCTAGTACAAATCTTGAGAAAAAATTTGGATCTTGCTCTCTAGATCATGAAACTGGACCTCCTCCTAATTATAAAGCTAAAACTTTTCAATTGGGAGACGGTAATATTATTGGAAAAGGTGTTATTCAAGATTTCTTTACTTGTGCTGGTACGCTACCTACTTTAGGAGGGTCTATTCTCAATAAAACTAATAGTCTTGCGGATGCAATAACACTGTTAATAATTGAACTTGAGAGGCAATTTGTTCATATGCATCCTTGCATACAAAGGATTTTTCTAGAGTTCTCTAATATTCAACATTCTTCCGTTAAGCATGCTGCCACTATATTTCTAGCCCACGAGTTTAGATTCATCATGAAAGAGGCTAGCAAAATTTTTGCTCATTATAAAATTAATGGTGGATGTCCCCCTATAGAGGAGATCCTTTTTAATCAAGAAGAAATAATGAGATTGCAATCTCCGGATTATGTTGCCTATAATGAAAATTTGAGAAAAAGGGTCCCTACCGAGGTTTTGGTTGATAAGATTTCTGAACTCAATGATAATTTTGCTATACAAAACAATGGATTAGAGTTCATATTAAGAGATAGGCTTATGACTTTCCACCAAAGGAAAGCTTACAATGATGAATTGATTATACACTATAGGGGGGCGAAGGAGGAACCTATCCCTCCCGCACTTGATCTTAAGGATCCTTATCCTATTAAATTTAGCCCTTTTGATTATTTTTGCTTGCCACAAAGGAAACTTGCCGCTGAAAGAAGGGAGTATGAGATGAGCATGGATGATCTCCCTTACTATTATGACAATACCTAGATCTATTGCGTTATGCCTAGCTAGGGGCGTTAAACAATAGCGCTTGTTGGGAGGCAACCCAATTTTATTTATTTATTTTGTTTCTGTTCTTGAGTGCTTTACACATTATTACCTCTGTAGTAATTGTGTTTTAGTGTTTTAATTAGTGTTTGAGCCAAGTAAGACCTTTGGGATGGTCTACGGTGATTGTTGATTTGATTCTGCTGAAAAACAGAAACTTTTGCTCTCAGTCCAGGAATTTTATAAATTCACCAGAGCGTCGAATGAGTCTGAATTTTTTACACAAGATTTATATAAAAATTTCCCAGATTTTCCTAAGTTTTCAGAATTTTTGGAGTTACAGAAGTATTCGAAGTTTACAGATTGCTACAGACTGTTCTGTTTTTGATAGATTCTGTTTTCTTTGTGTTGTTTGCTTATTTTGATGTATCTATGGGTTGTATCGGGGGGTATGAACCATGGAGAAGTTGGAATACAGTGGATATTACACCAATATAAATAAAGAATGAGTTCACAACAGTACCTAAAGTGGTGATTTATTTTTATTATACTAACGGATCTCACGAGTTTTCTGTTGAGTTTTGTGTTGTGAAGTTTTCAAGTTTTGGGTAAAGATTTGATGGACTATGGAATAAGGAGTGGCAAGAGCCTAAGCTTGGGGATTCCCAAGGAACCCCAAGGAATATTCAAGGATACCAAAGAGCCTAAGCTTGGGGATGCCCCGGAAGGCATCCCCTCTTTCGTCCTCAATCCATCGGTAAATTTACTTGAGGCTATATTTTTATTCACCACATGATATGTGTTTTGCTTGGAGCGTCTTGTATGATATGAGTCTTTGCTTTTTAGTTTGCCACAATCATCCTTGCTGCACACATCTTTTGAGAGGGACACGCATAAATCATGAATTTATTAGAATACTCTATGTGCTTCACTTATATCTTTTGAGCTAGGCAATTTTGCTCTAATGCTTCACTTATATCTTTTTAGAGCACGGTGGTGTTTTCATTTTATAGAAATAATTGAACTCTCATACCTCACTTATATTATTTTGAGAGTCTTTAAACAGCATTGTAATTGGTTTAGGTTGTGAATTTAGTCCTAATATAATGGGCATCCAAGAAGGATATAATAAAAACTTTCATATAAAGTGCATTGAATACTATGAGAAGTTTGATTCCTTACATATAGTTTTGAGATATAAAGATGGTGATATTAGAGTCATGCTAGTGAGTAATTGTGGATTGGTATAAATACTTGTGTTAAAAGTTTGTGATTCCCGTAGCATGCACGTATGGTGAACCGTTATGTAACGAAGTCGGAGCATGATTTGACTTTTGCAATAAGTATGTGAGTTCTTTATGACTAATGTGAGTCCATGGATTATACGCACTCTCACCCTTCCACCATTGCTAGCCTCTCTAGTACTGCGCAACTTTCTCCGGTGCATTAAACCCACCATATACCCTTCCTCGAAACAGCCACCATACCTACCTATTGTGGCATTTCCATAGCCATTCCGATATATATTGCCATGCAACTTCCACCGTTCCATTTATTATGACACACACCATCATTTTCATATTGCTTTGCATGATCGTAAGATAGCTAGCATGATGTTTTCATGGCTTGTCCGTTTTTTATGTCATTTGCTATGCTAGATCGTTGCACATCCCGGTACACCGCTGGAAGCATTCATATAGAGTCATATTTTGTTCTAGGTATCGAGTTGTAAGTAAATAAAAGTGTGATGATCATCATTATTAGAGCATTGTCCCATGAGAGGAAAGGATGATGGAAGCTATGATTCCCTCACAAGTTGGGATGAGTCTCCGGACTTTACAAATAATAAAAGAGGCCAATGAAGCCCAAATAAAAAAAAAGAGGCCAAAGATGCCCACCAAAATAAATAAAAAATAAGAGAAAAGAGAGAAGGGACAATGCTACTATCTTTTTTCCACACTTGTGCTTCAAAGGAGCACCATGATCTTCATGATAGAGAGTCTCCTATTTTGTCACTTTCATATACTAGTGGGAATTATAATGCACACCCACTTAGTTTCTTTTTGAGCTTTCATACACTTATAGCTCTAGTGCATCCGCTGCATGGCAATCCCTACTCACTCACATTGATATCTATTGATGGGCATCTCCATAGCCCGTTGATACGCCTAGTTGATGTGAGACTATCTTCTCCTTTTCCTCACAACCTCCACCATATTCTATTCCACCTATAGTGCTATATCCATGGCTCACGCTCGTGTATTGCGTGAAAGTTGAAAAGGTTTGAGAACATAAAAGGTGTGAAACAATTGCTTGACTTGTCATCGGGGTTGTGCATGAGTTAAATACTTTGTGTGGGGAAGATGGAGCATAGCCAGACCATATGATTTTGTAGGGATAACTTTCTTTGGCCATGTTATTTTGAAAGGACACAATTGCTTTGTTAGTATGCTTGAAGTATTATTGTTTTTATGTCAATATTAAGCTTTTGTTTTGAATCTTATGGATCTGAACATTCATGCCACAATAAATAAAATTACATGGATAAATATGTTAGGTAGCATTCCACATCTGCCGGAGGGGGATTCGATCACGGAGGGCATCTACATCAACTCCATTGCCCCTCCAATGATGCGTGAGTAGTTCACCTCAGACCTTCGGGTCCATAGCTAGTAGCTAGATGGCTTCTTCTCTCTCTATGTTCTTCAATACCATGTTCTCCATGATCTTCATGGAGATCTATCCGATGTAATACTCTTTTGTGGTGTGTTTGTCGAGATCCGATGAATTGTGGGTTTATGATCAGATTATCTATGAATATTATTTGAATCTTCTTTGAATTCTTATATGCATGATTTCATATCTTTGCAAGTCTCTTCGAGTTATTGGTTTGGTTTGGCCAACTAGATTGGTAATTCTTGCAATGGGAGAAGTGCTTAGTTTTGGGTTCAATCTTGCGGTGTCCTCACCCAGTGACAAAGTAGGGGTAGCGAGGCACGTATTTGTATTGTTGCCATCAAGGGTAAAAAGATGGGGTTTTCATCATATTGCTTGAGTTTATCCCTCTACATCATGTCATCTTACTTAATGCGTTACTCTGTTCTTCATGAACTTAATACTCTAGATGCAGGTAGGAGTCGGTCGATTTGTGGAGTAATAGTAGTAGATGCAGAATCGTTTCGGTCTACTTGATACGAACGTGATGCCTATATGCATAACCATTGCCTTGGATATCGTCATAACTATGCGCTTTTCTATCAATTGCTCGACAGTAATTTGTTCACCCACCGTATTATTTTCCTTCAAGAGAGAAGCCTCTAGTGAAACCTATGGCCCCCGGGTCTATTTTCCATATTATATTTTCAGATCTATAAACCAAAAATACTTTGCTGCAATCTATTTACTTTTATTTTAGTTTTAGTTTTAGCAATCTTTTATATCTATCTCTATCAGATCTCATCCTTGCAAGTAACCGTGAAGGGATTGACAACCCCTTTATAGCGTTGGGTGCAAGTGTTTGATTGTTTGTGTAGGTGCAAAGATTGAGGCCTTGCTTGTACCTCCTACTGGATTGATACCTTGGTTCTCAACAACTAAGGGAAATACTTATCTACTTTGCTGCATCACCCTATCCTCTTCAAGGAAAAACCAACGCAAGCTCAAGAAGTAGCAAACGGCGGCGAGCGTGTGGTTTGTGGGGACCCCGGCTCATAAGTCGTGATCACCGAATGCACGTGTACAGTGATCCCAGAGATCAATGATCACTAAACACACAAAAGCTGAATAACAAGAGCCTTACATCCATACTTAGCGTCTTACACAAATAGGGACCATACAGGTCAAGTCTTACAAAGATAGGGCCACGAAGGCCAAACAACAAACATAAACTCGCAGCGGAAATCTTGAAAGATAGCGTAGACCCATGCCATCTGCCTTAACCCTACAAGCATTCTGACTGGGAAGCGTCCTAGTTCCCATGTTCGTCACCAACGAACTCTTCACCATATTCCTGCTCTTCCATGCCTAGCCAATTAAATAACCAGTGGCAAGCCAATGAGTACTTTGAATGTACTCGCAAGCAACCCATGTTTTGGAACAAGGTATAACAATGCATGATATAGCACTAAGTAGGTAAGTTTGGCAGAAAGCTAATTTTGAGTGCAATGACATGGTCAATACTAATAAAGGCATGCATCATGAGGTAGCAGATATCCATATGAACAAGTTACATATATCTTCATAAGCAAGGGGTTGAATATCTCATGTTCAGTCATCATGCCAAGTCATCCGACTTAGCTCAAGTACCATCTTTGTGTTATCCACACACACACACACACACACACACACCAAGTTTAGAGAACATTGGATGTAGCACAAGAGCGGTCATCCAACTGTCCTTGACCGTGGACACGGCTATTCGAATAGTTTTACACTCTGCACAGGTTGCACACTTTACCCACAAGACTCGGGAAACTTCCATGTCAAGCCACGACTCGCGGTATTGTTCATACCCGAGGTAAGTACCCGAACAATGCCTTTCCCCTGACGATACTAAACAAAGAGTCCACTTGTTGGTCCGTGTCTTCATGATGTACAAACACGAGCATCGCTCCACATAGTACCATCCATGAAGGAACACAACGGTGTGCCCGGTGCCTGTAAAGACAGTGCATGGTCGCCCTACCAGGCACGACCCCGTATCGAGAGAGTAAATCATACCCTCCCGCCACTAGTAATGCAGGCTCCCTGCTAGTACCCATCAAAGTAATCAACAAAGCCCCGTCCCATAAGGGGTATCGTGGTTGTACATGTAAGGTTGGAATAACGGTCGCAACTTACACCAATCCGTTTTCGAAAACCACACACACTCACTTGCTCCGGTACACCACTTCTTTATCAAGTGGTTACCTAGCTCATCATCATCTCCCTCGGGCATTAGTGGCACCTGACGGGGTTTTCAAACAAATCTTTGAAAACACTTTTGTCTCCATCACCATGCATATTCCCGATCCCGCTTGCATAGCATCTACTAAGCATCCTATCTACTCCCACCCGCACAACCATCATAAGGAGGTAGGGTCATGCATGATGCAAGTATCAACCGTAAAAGTATCGGAGGCATCCCACCGAAGTGGTCACCACATCATTATGATCAATACATCAAAATAAAGTGCTATATGACATGCATAAAAATGGTTTCTTAACATGGTCAAAGGGCTGCTTGCCTAGCTCAACAAAGTCTTCGGGGTCTTCAAAGTCTTCGGGTCCAACTCCCTCGTCAACAACGCAATCTATCGTCGCGATAATAACGGTAATAATAAAAATCACAACAAAAAAAGAGGACAAACTCTGCTTCTAAAATGTAACCCTACTCTATAAAATACTACAATATAAACTAAAAATATTTGCCTAAGGTTTTGTAGTGAAAAAGATTCTGAAAACTCTTTTAACAGTGGCTAAAAATGCCTAAAAAGGGGTTTTAAAATAAAACAATACATACAACTTTTTCAAAAAAATCACAAATGGCACTATTAAATACTACAGATTATTCTAAGATTTATGGTGGAGAAATTATTGGAACTGGACAAACATTCATTTCTGTGGAATTTTTACAAGTTCACTGGAAAAAGAAAAAGATAAATGCTACTGTTCCCATGGGCCAAGATGGGCTCAGCAGAGCCGGCCCAGAGGGCATACAGCTCGCGCCAGGCTGCTACGTCGAAGGCGTATTCATGGAATACGCCTCCACTTACGCAGCGAACCGGTACGCGCGCGACCGATCGATTTGAATCTGACGGGTGGGCCCCACCCTTCAGTGAGAGGCGAGGGGCGAAGGGACCAACAGGTGGACCCTGCGGTCGTCTTCTTCCTCAGGACAGGGAGGAGGGGGGCCTCACCGGCGGCGACTTCGACGGTGGATCGATGCAGGGAGGGCACCGTCGAGCTTAGGGTGACGTCGCCCGTCGGATGGGGGAGGATAGGAACGCCGGAGAGCTCGGGTTTGCCGGTGACGAGGTGGCGGGGCGGCAGCGCTTCGGTCCGAGCTTGGTCCCGTCGCACCGAGCTGCAATCACCTTGGAAAGGAGGGGGAATGGGGTTAGGGAGCCGTGGAGGTCTCAGATCATTGGAAAGGAGTGGCGGAGGGGGCCCTTACCACGTGTTTGCCGGCAAGCCGAGGCGGCGGAGTTCGAGCTTGGTCTCGAGCTCGGGGCCTCCTGAAGATGCTCTGGTAGGGCAGGGGCTCAATTAGAGGTAGGAGAGGGTGCAAGCCTGCAAGGGATCGGGAGAGGGCGAGGGGATCGCTTAAATAGGGGGGCCGAGGCGTGTCGTGGACCGAGCTCACTGGCCTCCGCCGGAGAGGCTCTGGTGACCATGGGAGGGGCTCGGTGCCTCTGAGCGGTGCTCGTGGGGGTGGACTAGGCTGCTGGGGAGCGAGAGGGAGGGTGAGGCAAGCTCGAGGTGGGTCCCCTGCGTGGACAGGGAGTGGCGGAGCCTCGCGGCGCTCGGGCACGCGCGGCCAGGGGCGAGAGAGGGTGAGGATGGAGGGGCCCGACAACTTGGCGTCTTGCGAACGTCGAGGAGAAGCCGGAGGACACGGCCCCGCCTCCCAAGGCTATCGGGGCTCGGCATGGGTGCCGGCTACAGTGCTCGGGTGCATTGTAGCGCGCTCCAGAGCGTTCATTTGGCATGCCATGGCATACCTGTGGCGCTTTGGGCGTGGCCGCTCATGTCCATTATACCTAGGAGGTAGTAAACAAGGTGTATATGTCCTTGGATTCCCTGGAAAGCCAAAGGAAGAGGAGAGAGGTTGGGGGAAGAGAAGAAGGGGCTGTTCAGAGGGGAATCTTGGGGTTTTACCCTCCAAATAATTGATATGTGGCCATGCAAAGTTTACTGGAGGTAGAGGGTGTATACAAGGGACTGTGGTAAAAAGTTGAAGTGAAGGAGAATGGTAGAAGGGAGTCAAAACATGTTTTTACCAAATCACCAGAAGGTGTTTGATGTAGATTTGGGCAAGCAAATGGAGTTTTCTTGACTTGAGATTTAACAGGGTCAAATGGTGGTTAAAAATAGGGTTGATCACCAAGTTTGAGCAGGTTTGAAGAAAGTTCACAATGTAGGCATTGTAAACCCTAGAAATCAACAGAATCAAGTTTCTGTAGCTCTAAGCATGAAATTCCATTCTCCTTGATGCACCACTTGGTGTAGCATTATTATTTGGGTAGTAGAATATGCCCACAAAGTTTGGGATCAATAAGAGATACTTCACAATGTAAAGTTGCTCAAATTTGATTCTGGACAGGAATGGTTTTGGAATATTTTCGTGAATCAAATCAACTGGGATTGATATGAAACTTTGCAAGATCATCACATATAACATGTGTGACTTGCTAGAATTTTCCTGGATTTATTTGCATATATTTCTTATATAAATATTTCAAATGTTTGATTTGGGCAGAAAGGGTTTCGAAAGGTTTTGCCCATTATTTTGAACATGACCATGTGCTGAAACTCATATATATGGAAAATATATGTCCACTGAGTTTCCCTAAATTTTCTCAAATATTTTTATATCATTTAAATAATTTGTTCCTATAAAAGACCATTTCTGGCCTTATGAAAAAATCTTTAAATAAAATAGTAAAATAATCTTAAAATAATATTTGGTGGTTTTGGGAAGTCATATATATATAGTGGGTTTCAAATAAAGCCTTTGGTGTAAAATATTCCACCCAATTTGAGGACTTGTAGTACAAACCTCAATTCAGGGGTTTTTGAAAACCTAATTTGAATAAATCCTTTTTGGCCAAAATAAATTTTGATAAAAATAGTTTTAGGTACTATACACATGGTATGATCATTGGGCAAGAAGTTTAGATCAAGGAAGATGAGTATGAAGAGGAGTAGAATCTATGAGTGCCAAACACAATCAACCAAGCAAGCAAGTATCAAACAAATCAAACAAGCTCATGCACTCAAAAGTTTTAATTGGTTCCAAATTTTTATAAATCCTTAGCATAGCATAGTTGATGGTGTCCTGGACTAGGGGGTACTCACCACGTCATCTCCCGACCAGTGGGTCGGGCCGAGGACCCCTAGGGTGATTCACTAATGGGCCACTTTGGGCAGCCCATGATGCATACAAGGGAGATTCCACAAGACTTGGCGCACAAGACAAGGACTCCTCTAAACCCTAGGCCAATGGTGTATTATATAAACCAAGGCTAGGATAGTCAATAGACAATCTCAATCTCATATTCCTTACAACAATCTCGTGGTAGATACCTGTACTATGTACTATCCCCCATATGAATACAATCAAAAGCAGGACGTAGGGTATTATCTCCTCGAGAGAGCCCAAACCTGGGTAAAATCCTGTGTCCATGTTACCATCGTTCCAAGACGCCTAGCTTAGGACCCCTACTACGAGATATGCCGGATTTAGGACCGACATTGGTGCTTTCATTGAGAGCCTGCTGACAGTCGCCGCGGTGCGATGGGAATTCAGATCGTCTCCGACGCGATCTACGCGTTGGAACCGAGCTTTGTTGTCGATGTCAGCATTTTCGTCGCCTGCTGGACTGGTCACCTCGGCTGGACCGAGGACTGCGCTCCGTGCCGGATCGTCAAGATCGGATGGATACTTTCATCGTCATCATCTCCGATCTCTATCAAGATCACGAGCAATCATCCATGGAGCTCGGGGGCTCGATGTTGACATCGTCCTCGAGCAACCGTGCAGTTTTTCTGGACAGCGACTCATGTTCGTCGTCCCCGCTTCCTTGAGCGTTGCCTTGACGATTGCTTCAGTGGAATTGTGCGGAATTGAGCCTACAACAACCCTGTAAAATTTCATCGTATTCCGATGAAGGAATCTCCGGCGATCTCCGATCTACCGGAGCCGTGTCGAATCTGGACGAGTTTAGGGCGAGGTGTCCAGATTCCAGCTCGGACATTTTTTGGAAGATTCCACCGTTCATCGGCTGCGGAATTCCCATACCGATCACGCCTCAAAATTTCAGCTCGATCCGACCAATCAAACTCCGGGAAACGTCCGATGAGTGCATCAATTTTCCGATATGTTTTTTGAGCGAAAACGAATCCGACCTGAATTCATCTTTTTTCATGAACGAGATATTGGACATCCTTTTTGAGGAATTTTTTTTCTCCTAGGGTATTGTGTGTTGTTTTCAAACACGTGCCCACAAATTTTGAGTCTCTTCCGAGGCGATCTTCACCGTCGCGCCGATGTCAAACCGGCCCGACCACGTTGCTCCACGGCTACCGACCTGCGCCAGCATCGACTGCGTCGTCGCTCCATCGAGCCGACGACAACCACCTCGGATCATCACCTCGGCGAGCCGACCAAGAATTCGGCATCGTGAGGGACAAATAATTATGAAGACAAGATTGTCGCCCCACGGATTGCACGGGTTGGTTGACTGACGTGGGGGCTTCACCGTCACCCTACCGAACTACTCCGTCTCCTCGGCTGGACCGGGGGTTTCTCCTCGGACCTTCGGAAGTGTTGTGTTGTCACTTCATCAAACCGAGCTCTTCGTCGGCTACCTCATGACCGGCTTGGGGGCTGGGACCTTGACCCGCTACAAGCTCGGCACACGTGACACCGAGCACATTAACCAGCTAAGTCGCTTTCATGCTCAACCTTTTTTTTCAATCTTTAATTCCTGTGCGGTTCTACCTAGCATTATACTTGTGTAGAACAAAAATGTTGTTTGTTAAAAACTTAGCTTGTTAATATCGTTGTTTTGTTAAAAACACTTATTTTTCCTATGATAACTGGGGGCTCTTAAATTTATATGAGCCGTTTTATAATAAATGTTGTTTTCTTCTTGGTTGTTGCAAAGTCTTTTTCTACTACTCCTTTTTCCGACGCGAGTGTTTGGTCAATAGTTGGGTAGCCTGGTTTCTCTCTAAAGCCGTTCGAGTTTAGTTCGCTAAACTGGCCTGAGAAGCACTCCGCCTTCGGGATAGGAGGTTCAAGCCGAAGGCTGACCCGCTTGATGTCTGGAGATCGGATGTATCATGTTAAAGCACGACCGAAGCACATATTAATTTTAAGACCAATTTTCGGATTGGCACCAAGAAACTTGATTTAGTTCGGACGTCAAAGTTTTTACATAAGTTTTTTGGCTTTTTGAGCTTATAGCACTTTTAAGCTATCTGTATGTTTTTCTTTTAGGAGGCGGGACATCCTCATGACCGAGATGCCCTGCGTAATAATTCAGCTCGGGAGATCTTTTTCGACCCACAACTTGGTATCTTTCCTGCCGACTTACACCTTGGTGTTGGCGAAATGCACATGACATCTGGACTAGTTCCCGAGGAGATTCGATCCTCAGGTTGGTCGGCCGCACCCAACCCGAGTCTCGGGGATACTGTGTGTCTCCAGCATAACTCTCGTAGTACAATGTCGGATGCCTTCATAGTATCGGCAATACCAATGGGGGACTGCAACTAGAGCCGAACCCACCAAAAGCCAAGGTACTCCGAGGAGTCCTCGGCAAAACGTTCTCGGATATTGCTTTATATGCATCAGTTTCAAATTGTGTCTTCGGTCAATAGTTGGGTTGCCCTGCTCCTGTGATTGCCTCCTACATTCCGATTTGTTCGGCTAGCTGTGCAAAGGGAGAACCACTGCGATTGTACTTCTGATTTAACTGGTCAAGTACCTCAGTGGAGAAAGCCGAAACTGACTGTCACAATGAGCGCAAACTGGTCAGCGATCCGATGACTCTATCAAACTATAAACCGATAAAGGATTAGCCCGTGGGCCTTTCATAAATTTTTCCGGAGTGTTAATGGCTTGACCTCGGCTGACGCCGAATACTAACCGGGGGCTAGTAACTGGTCTCCCAAACTTTAAGCTCCTATGACTAAGTGAAAGTTATAAAGCCTAGATATCTGATTGCCTCGTTTCCGCTAACACAACCGCCTCCGGGCACCGAGACGTCGGCTAAGGGTTGTCTTGTTACTGCGGAAGCACCCTGCGTAGCATCTACAAAGGGGTAGAAGCCGAGGATGGGCCACTTTCAGATGATAAACGGTCACAAAGGAGTCAAAATAGCATATAGCATAAAAGCATTTGTATTCAATATGCGCGTGCTGCCTTCCGTAATCATCGTTATAAAGCCATAAATATGCATCAATTTGACTTAAGATTTCGTCCAAGCTGGGTTGCCTGGCTCCTGTGCTTACCCCCTATGTTCCCGATTGTTCGGCTAGGGGGTAAAGGGAGCACCTCTGTGATTGTTACTTTTGGGTCATCCGAGTTAGTACCTCAGACTGGGTGAAGCCGAAAGCTAGCCATCTTAAGAAAATAATTGGTCGGCAACGACGGAAGTGAAAATTTAGGTTCACTAAGGACCACAGAGTTCGGAAACTTTCCCCAAACTAAATCCTCAATATTTTCCTCCCACATTGATCGGAGTTGAGGTTTCACGATCATGGTCAACATGATAGCTTGGGAAAAGGAACTTATAAAGAAACTATTTTTTCCCAGAAGATGTTTCTTACGTTAAATAGTAATATAACATATCTCTCCGCGTACATTTTGTTTATAAAACCATATGGCTGGATTGCCTTGTTTGCCATAAATCTTTGCCCTCATACATGCTTTATAAAGTAGGACAAAACACTCCTCGGCTACTGGCCGAGGAGGTTGAAGCCGATGGTCGGTCAATAAGTCTTGTACAATGCGGATCCAAGCATTAATGATGTAAAGTACTTGGATACATAGAATCATTATACATAAATTATATCAAACGTAACAAAGTTTGTGTCAAACAAATATCGATCCTTAATTCGATCACCCATGCCCAAATTAAGGCTCGGGGGCTACTGCATTGCCTATTCAATGCAGCAAATCCAAAATGCAATTTGATTTCCGAGGAGATTCGATCCTCCGGTTGGTCGGCCGCACCCAACCCGAGTCTCGGAAACTACTGTGTACCGCGTTTCCATCCCTAACGTATGCCGCCGAGCAAGAACTTGATCCTCAGGCCGATTTTTGAAATCGACCTAAGTCTCAGGGGCTACTGGGATCAGTGGTTTTATTTTGATTATTATTATTTTTTCCTTCAGGTGCATCTCGGGTTATAGACCGACACATACCTTGAGGGCTACTGGCCATAAATCTCGGTAGTAAATAAATTGCAGCGATCGGAAATAAATCTCGCAAAAAACAGCCCAAGACCTGGGTGGTGCACCACCTCGGAAGTAGTCCGACATAAAGCTCGGATGCGAATGGCTGGCTCCATAAAACATTATTTTCGGCATTAAGCTCGGATGAACTCCTTTAACTTTTTCAAGACCGAGGTAATCTATGACACCGTGGATACAGTTCGTCGTTGGAGCTCGAACACAGTCCGGTGTTGGAGCTCGGACACAGTCCAGCGTTGGGGCTCGGCTGCAAAAAGATACCTCGGATACAGTCCGGCGTTGGAGCTCGGACATAGTCCGATGTTGGAGCTCGGCTATAAAAAGACACCTCGAATGCAGTTCGGCGTTGGAGCTCGGACGCAAGAGGACACCGCCGCACGGGAAACACTTCAAACCCGAGGTGTGGCGTAAACAATAATAAGGCATTGATAAAGGCCGATAACTTAAAGGGGCTCCTCGGATGCCCGACGTGTGAACTCTTCAGATTCAGCTCGGCGATCCTCAAGATCGGACATGGGAAGATTTGTTGAACCAGTTTTCAAGACCGACGACCGAAGACAAATAGCTGTGCGGAAGAACCAAGGAGCGTCCCCAACTTGAAGACCGGTTCAGGGGGCTACTGATGGTGTCCTGGACTAGGGGGTACTCACCACGTCGTCTCCCGATCAGTGGGTCGGGCCGAGGACCCCAGGGTGATTCACTAATGGGCCACTTCGGGCAGCCCATGATGCATACAAGGGAGATTCCACAAGACTTGGCGCACAAGACAAGGACTCCTCTAAACCCTAGGCAAACGGTGTATTATATAAACCGAGGCCAGGCTAGTCAATAGACAATCTCAATCTAATATTCCTTACAACAATCTCGTGGTAGATACCTGTACTATGTACTATCCCCCATATGAATACAATCAAAAGCAGGACGTAGGGTATTATCTCCTCGAGAGAGCCTGAACCTGGGTAAAATCCTGTGTCCATGTTACCATCGTTCCAAGACGCCTAGCTTAGGACCCCTACTACGAGATATGCCGGATTTAGGACCGACAATAGTGATACAAACACAGGGTGTGACATGGTTGATCGAGCGGAGAGTCGTGCGGCGGCCAGGGATCTTCCCCCTCCAGGTACCTCCCCCACCAAACCTTCGACTTCTCCCCCTATTCGGTTAGTTCTTCCCTCACGTTCGGACGATCAGCTTATGTATATTCTTTCCAATGTTGGCATTTCTTTTGAGCCTGGGTTTGGTTCTCCTTCCTCTACCCTTGCCATTATCCGAGCCAACTAGGCCGCCCAGGCCGCCATTGCTAAAGCCAAAGAGGCTGCCAAGTCGTCTGCTGACACTCCGGTTGTGGCCGGAGGGGTCTTGGGTGATTCTGGCAGGGGCCCCGATCCCCCATCTCATTTCAAGCGGGGCCCTGTCAAACCTGGCAAGCATGCCAAACCCAAATCCTGTGTTGCCCCGTGCAGGTCAAGTCTCCGCATTAAAAATTTGTCAACCAGATGAGGGCTTTATTCTAGAATATTAGGGGCTTCGGCGCTATGGGGCGTCGGGACCAGTTGAAAGATGTGGTTAGGGGAGACAACATCGACATAGTAGGGATGGTGGAAACCTTTAAGAGCTCCTTCTCGCCCAATGAATTATCCGCGGTTGCAGGTATGGACAGGTTCGGCTGGAATTTTTTACCTTCTTCGGGCCACTCTCGTGGCATTCTTATCGGTTCTAAGCATGATGTGTTTGATTTTGTGGCCTTTAACCATGACATTTTTTGGGTGAGTACTGTTTTGTTTCATCGACCCCTAAATGTTCTTTGGGAAGTCATGGTCATTTACGGCCCCACTGACCACTCCCTCTCTTCGTTGTTCCTGGATGAGATTGTCGCTAAGATCGAGTCATGCACCATTCCCATCTTTGTGGGTGGAGATTTTAATTTGCTACGTTCTCCGTCCAACAAGAATATCAGTAACTTCTCTTGGTCTCTCATCGATGCTTTCAATGGTTTTATCAGCGACTATGCTCTTCGCGAAATTCCTAGGGTGGGAGCTCGCTTCACTTGGATGAATCATGAGTCATTCCCGATTCGCTCGGTTCAGGACCGTGCGTTTTTTTGTCCCAGTTGGGATGCCCTCTTCCCCCGTGCGATGCTTAAGGCCAGACCCATTGTTGGCTCTAATCATTCCCCCCTGGTTCTAGACGCTGGCTTAGAGAACCATGTCGTCCCCTCCCGTTTCCAGTTTGACGCCTCTTGGTTATTGGTGGATGGTTTTTGCGACATGTTGTCCACTAGGATTTCCTCCTTTCTCTCTGCGGGTAGACGCTCCTTTGGGCCTATGGATGATTGGCACCAGTGTTCGTATGCTCTTCGTAAATTCCTGTGAGGTTTGGCCCGCAATAGAGCGACCGAGGCGCGTAGGGAGAAGGCACAGTTGATTGAGCAGATCACCTCCCTTGACGTCGTGGCAGATGGCCCTAGTCTCTCTGACCTTGAGTGGCAACTGCACTATAACCTAGAAGAGGCCTTGATGCAGTTGCATCGTCAGGCCGAAACTTATTGGCGCCAAAGAGGTACCTTGAACTGGACTCTGAAGGGTGATTCTCCTACATCTTACTTCTTTGCCATCGCCAATGGAAGGCGCAGACGCTGCTCGATTGATAGCCTGCTGATCAACGACGTCAGAGTATCGGACCAGGACCAAATATTTTCCCATGTGGTGGACTTCTTCTCCTCTCTTCTTTCGGCAAAACCCGAGTCGGGGTTTTCGATCGTTCCTTCTCTTTGGGACCCCTCGGACAGAATCTCTAATGAGGAGAACGAAGCCCCGTTAATCCCTCTTTCCGAGGACGAGATTCTAGAGACCATTCGTTTGGCAAATTCCATTTTTGCCTCAAGCCCTGACGGCTTCTCCATCCCCTTCTTCAGGAAATTCTAGCCTGAGCTGCGTAACCTCATATGTGCTATCATCCAAGGATTCTGTTTGGGGACGGTAGATATCTCTAGGCTGAATTACGCCGTAATCACCCTTATTCCAAAGGTCAAAGGAGCTGACATTATCTCCCAATTTAGACCTATCGCCCTCATCAACAATTTTGCGAAATTTCCCTCCAAAGGTTATGCAACCCGCCTCTCCCCCGTTGCTCATCGGGTCCTCAGCCCTTATCAATCTGCTTTTGTCAAAGGGAGGTTCATCTTGGACGGTATTCTCTATCTTCACGAGATTGTTCATGACCTCCGGAGGCACGACACCAAGGCGGTGATCCTTAAGCTCGACTTTGAGAAGGCTTATGATTCGGTTAGTTGACCTTTCCTTTGACAGGTCTTGCTGGCCAAAGGTTTTGATGGCGCTTATGTCCACATAATTATGCAGCTGGTTGTTGGGAAACATTGCATGGGAAACAAAAAATTTCCTACGCACACGCAAGATCTATCCATGGTGATGAGCATCTACGAGAGGGAGAGTGAATCTACATACCCTTGTAGATCGCTAAGCGGAAGCGTTAAGAAACGCGGTTGATGTAGTCAAACGTCTTCGTGATCCAAATCGCAAGTCGTCCCTCGATCCAAACACGATCTAGTGCCGAACGGACGGCACCTCCGCGTTCAACACACGTACGGCTTGATGACGCCTTCACCTCCTCGATCCAGCGAGCGATGGTGAAGTAGTAGATGAGTTCCGGCAGCACGACGACGTGGTGATGGTGGTGAGGAACAATCTCTGCAGGGCTTCGCCAAGCGCTACGGAGATTATGACGGGACGAACTAGAGGGTTAGGGTTGCCGGCACACGGCTTGGGAAATCTCTATGTATCCCGTGAGCTAGCCCTGCCCCTCTATTTATATGTTGAGCCCTGGGGTCTAAACTTGGAGAGAAAGCCTCCACAAGGTCGGTTTTGCCCGCACAAGGTCGGTTTGGCCCGCACAGAAAGAGTCCCACTCGGATTCCAGCAGTACCGCGTACAAGCGGTAGTACCGCTCACGAGCGGTAGTACCGCTTGAGCGGTAGTACCGCTTAAGGCAGCAGCAGCAAAACTTCCTTTTGCACTTTCCAATACCTCGTGGGCTTTACCCCTTTGGCCCATATAAAGTGTTGCTGCACCCGAACACTTCGGTAAACATCCGGAACCCCTTCCGGTGAATTCCGGAACCCTTCCGGAGATCAAAACACTATTATCACATATATCAATCTTTACCTCCGGACTCTTCCGGAGATCCTCGTCATGTCCGGGATCTTATCCGGGACTCCGAACAACCTTCGGTCACCAACACAATAACTCAACTATACTAATCGTCACCAAACGTTAAGTGTGTAGACCCTGCGGGTTCGAGAACTATGTAGACATGACCGAGACACCTCTACGATCAATAACCAATAGCGGGACCTGGATGCCCCACTACTAGAAAAATGGCTATAGCCAATATCCCTAGTAATGGCGCACCATGGGTGTGGTGCGCCACTGCTATATAGCAATGGCGCACCAGAAACAGGTGCGCCATTGTTATTTTTTTAGTAGTGGCGCACCACCTGAGCAGTGCGCCATTGCTATTTTTTTTCCACCCCCACCCCCACCAGACATAGCAATGGCGCACCACACCTAGGTGCGCCACTACTATGCTACATAGTAATGGCGCACCTTGGTGTCGTGCGCCATTGTTATGTCTGGTGAGGGTGTGGGCCTGCGTGTGTGAGAGACATTAGCAATGGCGCACCCCCCTGGTGCGCCATTGCTAAGGTTAGCAATGGCGCACCAGGGAGGGTGCGCCATTACTAATGTCTCTCACACACACAAACACACCCCACCACACACACACCCACACCCCCCCCCCCCTCGTGGATCGCCTTTTCGGTTTAAAAAAAAATAAAAGATTCAAAAAATTCAAAAAAAATAGATGCCCATGTGTTATGTGTTCTAGTTGTTACGAAAATTAACAAACATGAATTTTGAATTTTTTTGCAAAAAAAAAAAAACCGCCGTGTTTCGGTAAAATGGCCGTAACTTTTGCATACGACCTCCGATGAAAAAGTTTTTTATATGAAAAAGATACTACTCGAAAAGTTACATCCGAATTTGACCGGCTCCGCCCGTTATCAATTTTTTAGAATCCTCAAAAACCTAACAGAAAAAACGTTACAGCCATTGTTAGATCTGGAGGCAAAATAATACAAAAATTTAAAAAAATTAGCAATGGCGCACCAGTGCATAGTGCGCCACTACTATTTTCCCGCCTTCAAAATTCAAAAAAAATTAAAAATAGTAATGGCGCACCACACCCAGGTGCGCCATTACTAAGGTACATAGTAATGGCGCACCACACCTAGGTGCGCCATTACTAAGGTACATAGTAATGGCGCACCTCGGTGTGGTGCGCCATTACTATGTAACACATGGCACACCACGTACGCACCCACCCACCCCTCTCCTTCCTCTCTTCTTATCCCCTTCCTCCTCCCTTCTCCTTCCCCGTTTCTGTTTCCCCTTCCCCTTCCCCTTCCTCCTCCCTTCTCCTCCCTACTCCGGTGACCGAGCCACAGGAGCGCCGCCGCCCGTCGCGCCTTCCCTTCCCCTTCCCCTTCTTCCTCCCTTCCCCTTCATTCTTCTCCTCCTCTCCTCCTCTCCTCCACTCCATCTTCTCCTCTCCGGCGACCTCCTCCTCCTCACGGTGCTCCTCCTCCGGTGACCTCTTCCTCACGGTGCTCCTCCTCCGGCGACCTCCTCCTCCCACCTCTCCTCCTCACGGTGCTCCTCCTTCCTCTCCTGCTCACGGTCCTCCTCCTCTCCGGCGACCTCCTCCTCCCTCCTCTCCTCCTCACGGTCTCTCCTCCCTCCTCCTCTACTTCCGGCCACATGTGGAGCTCCCTCGGCACAAAGAACGTAAAAAATCCAGGTCGAGAACGAAATTTGAAAAAAATTCAACCAAAAAAAACGAGCCAAAATAATGAGCCAGATCTAGATCCAGATCCAAATTCAAAATTCAAAAATAGCAATGGCGCATGGTGGGGGTTAGACGGTGCGCCACTACTATTTTCCCGCCTACAAAATTCAAAAAAAAAGTTACCAGTGGCGCACCTGTAGCAATAGTAATGGCGCACCAGAGGTGCGCCACTGTTACCTGCAATACTAATGGCACACCAGAGGTGCGCCATTAGTATTTGTTACTAGTGGCGTGGTAATAGTGGCGCACCTATAGTGCGCCATTAATGGCAGAAATAGGTGCGCCACTAACAGCCTTTTTTCTAGTAGTGCCCATATTGGTTCCTACATATTCTACGAAGATCTATATCGGTCGAACCTCTATGTCAAGGATTCAGTTAATCCCGTATGCTGTTCCCTTTGTTCTTCGGTATGTTACTTGCCCGAGATTCGATCATCGGTATCTCTATACCTAGTTCAATCTCGTTATCGGCAAGTCTCTTTACTCGTTCCGTAATACAAGATCTCGTGGCTAACACTTTAGTCACATTGCTTGCAAGGCTCATTGTGATGTTGTATTACCGAGTGGGTCCTGAGATACCTCTCCGTCATACGGAGTAACAAATCCCAGTCTTGATCCATGCCAACCCAACAGACACCCTCGGAGATACCTGTAGAGCATCTTTATAGTCACCCAGTTACGTTGCGACGTTTGATACACACAAGGTATTCCTCCGGTGTCAGTGAGTTGCATGATCTCATGGTCATAGGAACAGATACTTGACATGCAGAAAGCAATAGCAATAAACTGACACGATCATATGCTACGTTTTATAGTTTGGGTCTTGTCCATCACATCATTCTCCTAATGATGTGATCCCGTTATCAAATGACATCTCATGTCTATGGCTAGGAAACCTTAACCATCTTTGATCAACGAGCTAGTTAACTAGAGGAATACTAGGGACACAGTGTTGTCTATGTACCCACACATGTATTTGAGTTTCCAATCAATACAATTATAGCATGTATAATAAACGATTATCACGAACAAGGAAATATGATAATAACTAAATTATTATTGCCTCTAGGGCATATTTCCAACAGTCTCCCACTTGCACTAGAGTCAATAATCTAGTTCACATCACCATGTGATTTACATTGTTCTAACACCCAATGAGTTCTGGGGTTCGATCATGCTTTGCATGTGAGAGAGGTCTTTAGTCAACGGGTCTGTGACATTCAGATCCGTGTGTACTTTGCAAATCTCTATGTCATACTGTAGACACTGCTACCACACTCCACTTGGAAATATTCCAAATGGCTGCTCCACTATATGTATCCTGACTGCTACTCAGAGTCGTCCGGATAGGTGTCAAAGCTTGCATCGACGTAACCCTTTACGACGAACTCTTTATCACCTCCATAATCGAGAAATATTTCCTTAGTCCTCTTAGTTACTAAGGATAATCTTGACCGCTGTCCAGTAATCCACTCATGGATCACTCTTGTACCCCTTGACAGAATCATGGCAAGGCACACATCAGGTGCGGTACACAGCATGGCATACTATACAGAGCCTATGGATAAGGCATAGGGGACGACCTTCGTCCTTTTCTTTCTTCTGCCGTGGTCGAGCTTTGAGTCTCACTCAACTCCACACCTTACAAATCAGGCAAGAACTCTTTCTTTGACTGATCCATTTTGAACTCTTTCAAAATCTTGTCAAGGTATGTACTCATTGAAAGTTTTATCAGACGTCTTGATCTATCTCTATAGATCTTGATGCCCAATATTTAAGTAGCTTCATTCCAGCTCTTCCTTTGAAAAACTCCTTTCAAACGACCCTTTATGCTTTCTAGAAATTCTACATCATTTCCGATCAATCAATATGTCAACCACATATACTTATCAGAAATTCTATAGTGCTCCCACTCACTTTATTGTAAATACAAGTTTCTCATAAACTTTGTATAGACACAAAAACTTTGATCACCTCATCAAAGTGTATATTCCAACTCCGAGATGCCTGCTCCAGTCCATAGAAGGATCGCTGGAGTTTGCATACATTTTAGCATCCTTAGGACTGACAAAACCTTCCGGTTGTATCACATACAACCTTTCCTCACGGATACCATTAAGGAAACGATGTTTTGACATCCATCTGCCAGATTTCATAATCGAAAAATGCAGCAACTGCTAACATAATTCCAACAGACTTTAGCATCGCTACGGGTGAGAAAATCTCATCGTAGTCAACTCCTTGAACTTGTGAAAAACCCTTTGCCACAAGTCGAGCTTTATAGACGGTGACATTACCGTCCGTGTCTGTCTTCCTTTTAAAGATCCATTTGTTCTGAATGGCCTTTTGCCCTTCAGGTAATACTTCCAAAGCCCATACTTTGTTTTCTTACATGGATCCCATCTCGGATTTCATGGTCTTAACCATTTCTCATAATCCGGGCCCATCATCGCTTCTCCATAGCTCGTAGGTTCGGCGTTGTCCAACAACATGACCTCTAAGACAGGGTTGCCGTACCACTCAGGAGCAGTACGCATTCTTGTCGACCTACGAGGTTCGATAGTAACTTGATCCAAAGCTTCATGATCATCATCATTAACTTCCTCTTCAACTGATGTAGGCTCTACAGAAACATCTTTCTGCGCTGCGCTACTCTCAGGTTGAAGTAAAGGTTCAACAACCTCATCAAGTACTATCTTCCTCCCACTCAATCTTTCGAAAGAAACTCTTTCTCGAGAAAGGACCTGTTTTAGCAACAAACACTTTGTGCTTGGATCTGAGATAGAAGGTTTACCCAACTGTTACGTTAGGGTATTCTATGAAGATGCATTTGTCCGCTTTGGGTTCGAGCTCATTAGGTGAAAACCCTTTTTCACATAAGCGTCGCAGCCCCAAACATTAAGAAATGACAGCTTAGGTTTCCGCCAAACCAAAATTCATACGGTGTCATCTCAACGGACTTATGGTGCCCCTTTTAAAGTGAATGTGGTTGTCTCTAATGCATAGCCCTAAAACGATAGTGGTAAATCGATAAGAGACATCATAGTTCGCACCATATCCAATAGAGCATGACTACAACGTTCAGACACACCATTACACTATGGTGTTCCAGGTGGCGTGAGTTGTGAAACAACTTCCACACTGTCTTAAGTTGTATACCAAACTCGTAACTCAGATATTCACCTCCACGATCATATCGTAGATATTTGATCTTCTTGTCACGATGATCTCAAACTTCACTCTGAATTTGCTTGAACTTTTCAAACGATTCAGACTTGTGTTTCATTAAGTAAATATACCCTATATCTACTCAAATCATCAGTGAAGGTAAGAAAATAACGATATCCACCGCCCGCTACAACATTCATTGGACCGAACACATCAACATGTATCATTTCCAATAAGTCAATTGCCCGCTCCATTATACCGGAAAACGGGATCTTAGTCATCTTGCCCATGAGGCATGGTCCGCATGTCTCAACCGATTCGAAATCGAATGAGTCCAAAGATCCATCAGCATGGAGTTTCTTCATGCGTTTTACACCAATATGACATTTAGCGGCAGTGCCACAAGTATGTGGTACTATCATTATTAACTTTGTATCTTTTGGCATCAATATTATGAACATGTGTATCACTACAATCAAGATTCAATAAACCACTCTTATTGGGTGCATGACCATTGAAGGTATTATTCATGTAAACAGAATAACCATTATTCTCTAACTTAAATGAATAACCGTTTTGCAATAAACATGATCTAATCACGTTCATGCTTAACGCAAACACCAAATAACATTTATTTAGGTTCATCACTAATCCCAAAGGTAGAGAGAGCGCGTGATGGTGATCACATCAACCTTGGAAACACTTCCAACACTCATCGTCACCTCGCCCTTAGCTAGCCTCCGTTTCTTCCGAAGCTTTTATTTCGAGTTACTAACATTTAGCAACCGAACCGGTATCTAATACCCAGGTGCTACTAGGAGTACTAGTAAGGTACACATCAATAACACGTATATCAAATATACTTCTGTCGACGTTGCCAATCTACTTATCTACCAAGTATCTAGGTTTGTTCCACTTCAGCGACCGTTCTCCTCATAATAGAAGCACTTAGTCTCAGGTTTGGGTTCAACCTTGGGTTTCTTCACTGGAGCAGCAACTGACTTGCCATCCATGAAGTTTTCCTCCTTACCCTTGCCCTTCTCAAAACTAGTGGTTTCACTAACCATCAACATTTGATGCTCCTTTTTGATTTCTACCTTCGCAGTGTCAAACATTGCGAACAGCTCAGGGATCATTATTTCCATCTCTGGCCTTTTATAGTTCATCACGAAGCTCTAGTAGCTTAGTGACAGTGACTTGGAGAACTATATCAATCACTATCTTATCTGGAAGATCAACTCCCACTCGATTCAAGCGATTGTAGCACCCAGACAATCTGAGCACATGCTCAACGATTGAGCTATTCTCCATCATCTTGCAGGCAAAGAATCTTGTTGGAGGTCTCATACCTCTCAACACGGGCATGAGTCTGAGATCCCAATTTCAGCTCTTAGAACATCTCATATGTTCCGTGACGTTCAAAACGTTTTGGAGCCTCAATTCTAAGCCGTAATGCATGACGCACTGAACTATTAAGTAGTCATCGGAACGTGCCTGTCAGATGTTCAGAACATCTACAGACGACGCTAGAGGGGGTGGCACACCGAGCGGTGCATTAAGGACATAATCCTTCTGTGCAGCATTGAGGACAATCCTCAGATCACGGACCCAGTCCGCATTATTGCTACCATCATCTTTCAAATCTATTTCTCTAGGAACATATAAAAATTCAAGGGAGCTACAGCGCGATCTAGTAATCTACAACATAATTTGCAAAGACACTTTGACTATGTTCATGATAATGAGTTTAGTTAATCATATTACTTAAAACTCCCACTCAAATTGACATCCCTCCGGTCATTCGAGTGTCAAATGATCCAAATCCACCAACACAAGTCTGATCATCACGTGAGTTGAGGTGGTTTCAATGGTGAACATCTTCATGTTGATCATATCTACTATATGACTCATGTTCGACCTTTCGGTCTCTTGTGTTCCGACGCCATGTCTGTACATGCTAGGCTCGTCAAGTTTAACCCGAGTGTTCTGCATGTGCAACACTGGCTTGCACCCGTTGTATGTGAACGTAGAGTCTATCACACCCGATCATCACGTGGTGTCTCGAAACGATGAACTTTCGCAACGGTGCACACTCGGGGAGAACACAATTTATCTTGAAATTTAAGTGAGGGATCACCTTATAATGCTACCATCTTCCTAAGCAAAATAAGATGCATAAAAGGATTAACATCACATGCAAATCATAAGTGACATGATATGGCCATGAACTTGTGCTTTTGATCTCCATCTCCAAAGCACCGGCATGATCTCCATCGTCACCGGCATGACACCATGATCTCCATCATCTTGATCTCCATCAACGTGTCGCCATGAGGTTGTCGCGCCGACTGTTGCTTCCACGACTATAGCTAACTCATAGCGATAAAGTAAAGCAAAAACGGCGAAAATAATTAAAGACAACTCTATGGCTCCTGCCAGTTGCCGTACTCATCGACATGCAAGTCGTGATATTCTATACAATACATGATCATCTCATACATCACATATATCTCATCATGTAATTGGCCATATCACATCACAACATACCCTGCAAAAACAAGTTAGACGTCCTCTAATTGTTGTTGCAAGTTTTACGTGGCTGCTACGGGTATCTAGCAAGAACAATTCTTACCTACGCAAAAACCACAACGGTGATATAAAAATTGCTTTTCAACCTTCTCAAGGACCGCCTTTGTCAAATCCGATCCGACTAAAGTGGGAGAAACAGACACCCGCTAGCCATCTTTATGCAACGAAGTTACATGTCAGTTGAAGGAACCGGTCTCTCGTAAGCGTACGAGTAATGTTGGCCCGAGCCGCTTCATCCCACAATACCGCCGAAACAAGAAAAGACCAAGGGAGGAAGCAATCTGAATATCAACGCCCACAAAACCCTTTTCTGTTCTACTCGAGATCTCATCTACGCATAGACCTAGCTCTGATACCACTGTTGGGAAACGTTGCATGGGAAACAAAAAATTTCCTACGCACACGCAAGATCTATCCATGGTGATGAGCATCTACGAGAGGGAGAGTGAATCTACATACCCTTGTAGATCGCTAAGCGGAAGCGTTAAGAAATGCGGTTGATGTAGTCGAACGTCTTCGCGATCCAAATCGCAAGTCGTCCCTCGATCCAAACACGATCTAGCGCTGAACGGACGACACCTCCGCGTTCAACACACGTACGGCTTGATGACGCCTTCACCTCCTCGATCCAGCGAGCGATGGTGAAGTAGTAGATGAGTTCCGGCAGCACGACGGCGTGGTGATGGTGGTGAGGAACAATCTCTGCAGGGCTTCGCCAAGCGCTACGGAGATTATGACGGGACGAACTAGAGGGTTAGGGTTGCCGGCACACGGCTTGGGAAATCTCTATGTATCCCGTGTGCTAGCCTTGCCCCTCTATTTATATGTTGAGCCCTGGGGCTAAACTTGGAGAGAAAGCCTCCACAAGGTCGGTTTTGCCCGCACAAGGTCGGTTTGGCCCGCACGGAAAGAGTCCCACTCGGATTCCAGCAGTACCGCGTACAAGCGGTAGTACCGCTTGAGCAGTAGTACTGCCTTACCAGCGGTAGTACCGCTTAAGGCAGCAGCAAAACTTCCTTTTGCACTTTCCAATACCTTGTGGGCTTTACCCCTTTGGCCCATATAAAGTGTTGCTGCACCCGAACACTTCGGTAAACATCCGGAACCCCTTCCGGTGAATTCCGGAACCCTTCCGGAGATCAAAGCACTATTATCACATATATCAATCTTTACCTCCGGACTCTTCCGGAGATCCTCGTCATGTCCGGGATCTTATCCGGGACTCCGAGCAACCTTCGGTCACCAACACAATAACTCAACTATACTAATCGTCACCAAACGTTAAGTGTGTAGACCCTGCGGGTTCGAGAACTATGTAGACATGACCGAGACACCTCTACGGTCAATAACCAATAGCGGGACCTGGATGCCCATATTGGTTCCTACATATTCTACGAAGATCTATATCGGTCGAACCTCTATGTCAAGGATTCAGTTAATCCCGTATGCCGTTCCCTTTGTTCTTCGGTATGTTACTTGCCCGAGATTCGATCGTCGGTATCTCTATACCTAGTTCAGTCTCATTATCGGCAAGTCTCTTTACTCGTTCCGTAATACAAGATCTCGTGGCTAACACTTTAGTCACATTGCTTGCAAGGCTCATTGTGATGTTGTATTACCGAGTGGGCCCTGAGATACCTCTCCATCATACGGAGTAACAAATCCCAGTCTTGATCCATGCCAACCCAACAGACACCCTCGGAGATACCTGTAGAGCATCTTTATAGTCACCCAGTTACGTTGCGATGTTTGATACACAGAAGGTATTCCTCCGGTGTCAGTGAGTTGCATGATCTCATGGTCATAGGAACAGATACTTGACATGCAGAAAACAATAGCAATAATCTGACACGATCATATGCTACGTTTATAGTTTGGGTCTTGTCCATCATATCATTCTCCTAATGATGTGATCCCGTTATCAAATGACATCTCATGTCTATGGCTAGGAAACCTTAACCATCTTTGATCAACGAGCTAGTTAACTAGAGGCATACTAGGGACACAGTGTTGTCTATGTACCCACACATGTATTTGAGTTTCCAATCAATACAATTATAGCATGGATAATAAACGATTATCACGAACAAGGAAATATGATAATAACTAAATTATTATTGCCTCTAGGGCATATTTCCAACACTGGTGTCGGGAGGACACACAATGGTTTCGGTCAACGGGAGGGTCAGTAACTTTTTCCCTAATGGTAGGGGCCTGCGCCAAGGGGATCCGGCTTCCCCCCTTCTGTTTAATTTTGTCACAGATGCCTTGTCTTGCATCCTATCCAGAGCGGCCTCTGCTGGTCATATCTCTCCGGTTAGCTCTCATCTTCTTCCCGAGGGTATTACCCATCTCCAATATGCGGACGACACGATCATCATGGTTGACCTTAATGAGGATGGCATTGCGAACCTCAAATTCTTGTTGTTATGCTTTGCTGCTTTGTCGGGACTTAAGATCAACTTTTGTAAGAGTGAAGTGATTGTTACTGGAGTCTCTGAGAGCGAGGCCTTGTGGGTCTCTCAGCTGTTGAATTGCTCTTTTGGCTCATTCCCCTTCAAATATCTGGGCCTCCCTATCTCTCCAGACAAGCTTTTCACAAAAGACTTCACGCCGTCTGTTACTACGGTGGGTAACCGTGTCTTGCCGTGGAGGGGCAGATATAATACTCAGGCAAGCAAGGTTTCCCTTATCAACTCCTGCCTCTCCTCCCTCCCTATGTTTCTGATGGGCTTTTACCTCTTGTAGGGCGCCACCCACGGCGGGTTTGATAAGCATAGGGGTGCCTTCTATTGGAACACCGCGGAGAACAAACGCAAGTATAGGTTGGTAAAGTGGAAGCACATTTGTAGGCCCAAGAACCTTGGGGGGTTGTGCATCATTAACACGACGGTCATGAACAAATGCCTTATCATCAAATGGTGGTGGAAAATTATGACGAATGTGGAGAACCCTCTATGGTTCAAAATTCTCAAAGCTAAGCACTTCCCTAACTCCAGCCCCATGCGCGCGCCCTCCTCGGGCGGATCCCAGTTCTGGAAAGATCCTGTCAAGTTGCACCCAGTATTTCAGTCGCTTGTGATATTTGTGGTTCATAATGGCAAATCTACTCGCTTTTGGCTTGATTGGTGGTGTGGAGACTTTCCCTTAGCTATTTCCTTTCCCATTCTTTTTTCCTATTGCCCGGATCCGGAGATCTCTATCTCTGAGCTCTCTGACAATAATTGGGACCTGCCTTTCCGATGTTCTCTGTCTCCCGAAGAGTTGAGTGATTGACAGCGTCTTGTTGCTTGCATTCCTATGCTCTCGGAGGGGGAGGACTCGGTGGTTTGGCCCCTCACCACCTCAGTTTCTCGATTAAATCCTTATATGCTAAGCTCATCTCCGACTCCCCTACTGACGTGGCTTGAGACTGCGTCGGTATTTCCCCAAAGAGGAAGGGATGATGCAGCACAACTGCGGTAAGTATTTCCCTCAGTTATGAAAACCAAGGTTATTGAACCAGTAGGAGAACCAAGCAACACCATGTTGGTCTCCTTGCACCGAAGTGGTAAGTCCAGGGACTCGCCTTGAGGGAGGACAGCGGCTTGCCGCCCTTTTAGCACGTAAAAGGAAAGGTTCTCTGCCCGCATCCGCTGGCGCAGTCCTTGCTGGCTCTTCCAACACAGTACGTCATCCACGTGGCGGGCACACGACTGTGTGGTCAGCACCGCACGACCCCTCCAGGCAGAGGGCTTCACGGGAAGCTGCCTCATGGGGAAGGCCTCGTGAGGCCACTCGCAACTTGTGGACAAGTGTCCTGGGGGGGGCTCTCAGAGAAAGAAGGAGCCCCACGAAGCCGGAGCCTCGCGAGATGACTTTAGTCTGCGGAGCCCCGAGGTGGGTTGCTTCTGAAGAAGGGCCTTCTCTGTGTCGCTGACTGGGTCGGCAGTAGATGGGTCATGGTACCCTGCTTCCAGTGAGTCGACACTGCCATTATGAACTAGCCATGTCACGTTCTCTTTCACAAGTTGCGGTGCACCGGCAAGCACTTTACCACTTGGAACCATCGCATATTCTTCAATGCGAAAGTCATGATGCATGCCACTCTTCTAGTAATTCTACAACTTGACATTGCAAAAAAGAAATATAGAGCTCTCCAACGACGAACGTGACATTCATAAAAATCTCAAAAGAAATTGTATTGCCTTGGCGGTGGTAGAGAGAGAGAGCAAGGAAAAAAAGCAATGCGCTTGAATTTCCAACCTAAAAGAGGGGTATGCCAACACAGAACTCCTCAACCTAAAGGGTAAATGTCCGAAGACGGAAAAATCATAATCAAGCGTGGGTAACGGACCACGAGGCAAATAGGACATCATACATGACCATCTTAAGAAGGTGACGGGAAGGGAGAACACTAGAGCCAAAGATTTTAATTGGGTGAGCTAAACTTTGATGATCCGGACTTGCAATGGCTTGATCGCCCCTTCACCGAGGAGGAGGTCAAAAAGGAAATTTATCAAATGGCGGGGGGCAAGGCCTCCCCGGTTTGAACGGTTTCATAGGAACTTTTTCTGAATTGTGTTGGGGACTATTAAAGAAGATGTGATGAAAGTCATGAAACAATTCGGATATCTCTATGTGGCAAATGTCATATGGCTTAACTCCACAAACATTAATCTGCTTCCAAAAAGAGGATGTGGCGGAGGATATATGCGCTTTTAGGCCCATTAGCCTAATTCATGCCATCGATAAAATCATCATGAAAGTTCTTGCTCTTCGTCTAGCACCGCTTGTTAATATAATAACAGAATAATACAATATTATTGCCTCTGGCATATTTCCAACACCGCTCATGAACGAGCTCGACTCCAATGCCCAAAGTGCCTTTATCGAAGAGATAAGTAACTTGGAGATAAATAACAATAGTTATTATTGCCTTTGCTAGGGCATATCTCATACATTGCACGAGAAAGCATTGCCTTTAGAGTCAATGAGACAACGAAGATATTACTCTTCAGTAGTCACCAACACCCATACCTTAGTTCGTTTAGTCTGAAGATGGGAAAAGATAAGCAATAGCCGAGCATAGTACATCCATGTCATCCATCACACCAAGTTAGGCCATCTCCGAGATGGAGTCCGGTTGGAGGAGGGCGCTGGTGTGGACCTCGTGGGTGGTGCCCAGTTGCAGACGTCGTAGAGGCCCTCGGGAGCAGCACATACACACTTTAAGGGGGGCGGCCTTGGGGCACATCAGCGGAGAAGGGGAAGTAGTAGGTGGTGGTGGATGTGCATCGTGTAGCCTGCGTGCATGCAAAGGTCGGAGTTGCGGGAGATGGGGGAGGGGAAGGAGGTGATGATGAGAAGTGGGGATTCTGCGGGAGAGGAGGAAGCGGGAGGGGCGTCGGGGGCAGACGGCGTCGAGGACATACTTGCAGAGATCGGCTCAGAGGTGGTGTTAGTGGTGGGGTTGCTGCACCATTGAGAATTCGAGAGAGGCATTGGGGGATGATGGCAGCGGCGTTGTGTAGAGCGGCGACAGCCATCGCTCAGTTCGATTCCATGGATTTCCCCTTTCTAAGATGGATCGATTACATGGCTTTGTGTTTGGGTGAGATCGGGAATGGATTGGGCTGGACGGAGAGGCCAAGGGTTTTGTTGCACATGTAAAGCGGGTGGCGGGCGTCTTTTTTTATAAAAATGCTACCACTCATTTCATACACGTTGGATGCAAATCGAATGGTCCGAAACGCTGGAAGTCGGACACACCATCATCATCAACTCTTTTTTTTCAGGAGTAAAGAAACTGGTTTGTTCAAGTAGCAGTTTGGTATCATCATATCTAAACGAAGTAGTCCATTGAGAGTCAACCTAATGGTACGGATATAATACAAGTTGAAGAAGGTTTGCAAGTGCGAACCAACTTGTGGTTGGATGGTTAGAGGGACTGTGGTATCCCATCCACCAGGGTTCAAGTCCTGGTGCTCGCATTTATTCTTGGATTTATTTCAGGATTTCCGGCGATGCGCATTCAGTGGGAGGAGACGTTCCCGTCGACGACGAGGCGCCTACGGTGACTTCGTAAATCTCAAGATGATATGCCGGCTCAGTCTCTCGGAGATGCTCATAGGGATAGGGTGTGCGTGTGTGCGTTCATAGGGGTGAGTGTATGCGCGTGTATGTGAGCGCTTGCGTTTGTACTGTGTTAAAAAAAAAGTTTTGCAAGCCGACCGACCGACTGGTTTACTGCGTGAGTGCCAAGAAAGTAGAAAGAGGGGGAGGGAAAAGGAGGCAAGTCACGGCCAATTTTTTTTAACCTTATCCCAGTCCATATCTCTGGACCGGACCCGGGGGCAAACCCTAGCTAATTTTTTTAAAATAATACATTTTTTATTAAATTTGAAAAATAATACACGGATTCGAAAAATTACAGAAATAATACGGCCTCGTCCTACCGTGGGCCGACAGGCACTTGTCGGCCAACAGTAGGCCGACTGGATCCTGTCGGCCTACAGTAGGCCGACAAGTGCCTCCCCTGGCCGACTGACCTATCGACTGGCCTGCTGGGTAGATTAGCCCCCTAGTCGGCCTACAGTAAGCCGATTACCCCTAGTCGGCCCATAGTAAGACGATTGGATAGCAAATTTTGAAATACAAATTTATCACCTAATAAAACCATATTTCGGACAAGATATTTATCCCACCACTTCTCGCTCGAGCCTGGCCTAATTTTCCGCAACACTTTTCCATAATATGTTCCCGGCATTATCCTTCCCGCGAACCCTTTCCCGCCATCCTCCTGCCCGCGAACCCTTTCCCGCCATCCTCTTTCCCGCGAACCCTTCCTTTCACGCCAACTTATTTCCCGCCAACCCTTTCCCGCCATCATCTTTCCCGCCAACCCTTCTGTTCCCGCCATCTTCTTTCCCGCCAATACTTTCCCGCCATCTTTCTCTTCTGAACCTATAAAACCCCCTCCACAGAAAGGTTGGTAAGCAGTGCAGTGTAGTCTCGTCAAGATGTCCCATTATCCTTTCGATCGTAGTTTCCACCCAAGTATGTCGAAACGTCTTCTGAGGTTAGCCAGCAATTTGGAGATGGACAATAGGATAGTTCCATGGGACGAACTCCTCAGTAGTGACACCTTACTGAATGAGTTGGCTCACGCATTAAGTAGGTGCGGGTGGCCTGCAAGAACCTTTGAGGAGATACGAAAAGAACTTCTCAGGTTGCATGGAAGGTGGAAGAAGCAACAACATAAGGGTGAAGCATTCCTAAAGGCTGCAGCAGAACATACTTATTTATGGACCCAAGACAGCGAGGACGAAGATGATATCTTCATGCCGAGCACCAAGGCCAAGACACCCGCATCGTCGAAGGGCAAGAGTGCCGCATCGTCGAAGGGCAAGAGTGCCTCATCGTCGAAGGGCAAGAGTGCTGCATCGACGGAGGATGACGATGATGTCTTCATGTAGTTTGTATGCTGTATTATTTAAATTCAGTCGTACCGTTTAATTCAGATGTACTTGTATCTTAATTATCTGTAGCAGTCTCTTCGGAAATGTAACTCGATTAACAGTGCGAATGAATAGAAATATGTCTGTTGCATACATAGGTAGAATATGTCTCTCGCATACGTAGGTAGAAATATGTCTGTCGCATACATAGCTAGATATAAGTCTGTCGCATACATAGTTAGATATAAGTCACACACATACATAGGTAGAATATGTCTCTCGCATACATAGATAGATATAGTGGCACACAAGCATCAGCCACGTCGTCCGCCACGTCGTGGAGGTGGTGTAGTCGGCGTCGGCCACATGTACCTGTGGGGTGCCCGAACGTTACGGGGAGGAAGCTCGGACCCGTCGTGGTCATACTGTGTTTCCTGTGTGGGAGGTGGTGCAGGAGTCGAATACATGTCCATCCACTCATTGTGCTGCGACAAGAAATCCTGTGTGTTATGC
The DNA here is from genome assembly GCA_039707655.1 of Elymus sibiricus. Classification (NCBI taxonomy): domain Eukaryota; kingdom Viridiplantae; phylum Streptophyta; class Magnoliopsida; order Poales; family Poaceae; genus Elymus; species Elymus sibiricus. The sequence continues at coordinate 27,373,385 of CM077673.1, read as the reverse complement.
CCACCTTCAGGGTCACTATCCCACCCGGATCCGGACATAGACGCGTCATGTCCGTACCCCGACGCCATATATCCGTAGGCTCCTACGGGAGGGAGGGAACATAAGTAATGACGAAATACGTAGTCCCAATCGATATTGAAAAGAATTATTGCGCGTGAAACATACCTGTAGGAGGAGGTTGCATCACGAAGCCCGGCGTGGGACCGTGCTGGTGTGGTCGTGGCCGAAACACGGAGCCTGACGTGGGATCCTGCTGGTGTTGCCATGCCGAACTACCAGCCTGGTCAGGAGTTGGTGGCCTGGGCGTCCACTGCTCTGCTAGACGTGGACGCGGGTCATGTCGGTGATGTGTGGGTTCTAGCTGACCAGTCGAGTGACGCGGCTGCTGCTGGTGCGTGGAGTGACGCAGGGGGCGTTGTAGGGGCTGCTGGTGAAGAACGTCCGAAGTGCGTGTGCACGTGATAGCCCGATACACAGCTCGCAGCCTTCCCTCAATGCGAGTCATCCAGTTCTGGATCTGAGGCCGATGAACCATTAGAGGCATAGACGATAGTGAACGCTGAAAGTTGGACACCTCCTCGCCAAGTCCGCGAGTCAACTCAGCCTGAAATTGTCACGACGATTATTAAGTATGCACGGCGAAGTATGTAACAAGTAGATGCAGTACTTAAAGAGAATATATCTTACCGCGTACTGCCTAGAGCCCGAAGTATCATAGCTCGGGTACATATCCAACGTAGTAGGGGCTGGTATCTCATCTAGGTGAGTGTGTTGAACGATGCGTAACCGTGTTCCGCTCATGTACCGCCGTAAATAGAGATTGAATTCATCGAGATCAAAGGCGATATTCTCGTGCCACAGATGTGTGCTCGCAGTCTCCCATTGTGTAACGTAAGGCTGCACCCTAACTAGCCACTCAGCAGCTGTCCTGTTAGTCCCCTTCCTTGTGAGCCTAAAATTATGGTGTTTGTTAAACAATGAACTAATGATTCAGTATGGACAATTGTGAAAGACAATGCAATATTGAATAAATAGACAATACCTGTGGATGTCTCCTTGCAGCCGGGCTTTTTGACGTCTATCTCTGAAATACTTGACGGTGCCATAGAAAATACCCTCAACGATTGCTGTAAGTGGCAATGCCCGGTTTCCTCTGAGGACAAAGTTGTATGTTTCTGCGAGGTTGGTAGTCATGACACCGTACCTTGCTCCATGTGTGTCATGCAGCAAAGACCACCTCTCCAGAGGCTCATGCTCTATCCACTGCTCGAAGGTTTTAATCGACCTCCCGAGTCTTCTCCTAGTACCAGGTGGGTCAAATCCTGGCAAGTCACAAAGCCCAACAGGCTCCTCCTCCACGGCCGCTGTTCCTGTTGCTAATTGTGTTGCTACTGCTTCAACATGTGCTCTCACCGCTGCATCTCTTGCAGCTTTCCTGTCCCTAACGTGTCTCTGCGTGCACACATTAAGTCTTTCACGTATCAAATTGTACTTCCATAGCTGGTTCTGCTTGCAGAGTTTTTTGAACAGATTCATCAGGTTCTTATTTCTGAACTGCGAGAAAAAATTAGCCCCCAGATGGCGCATGCACCAACGGCTCTGCAAGTCCTGTCATGGAGTTTGTTCCTTAGGACCAGGGTTTGTCAGTGTCTTTATCGCACTGAGTATACCTGCATGCCTGTCATGAAGGATGCACACATTGGGCTTATCCTTCACAGTTGCTATTTTCAATTGCCTGAAGAACCATGTCCAACTTTCAATGTTCTCACTCTCCACAAATGCAAATGCGAGTGGGACTACTTGATTTTGGCCGTCTTGACCAATGGCTGTCAGGATCTGACCCTTGTACTTGCCAGTGAGAAAAGTGCCATCTACACATATCACCGGTCGGCAATGCCTGAAAGCTTCGATGCATACACCGAAAGAGAAGAACAGTCGATGCAGCACCCTCACAGTTGGGAACTCTGGCATGAAGAGGTCCTGGATGTCGACATAGGTGCCAGGATTCCGGTCCTTCAGCGTGTGGAGGAGCCGGACAACTGAGTCATATGCATCGAAATAAGAACCAAATCTACTCTCAAGCGCCCTTTGCTTAGCCCTCCAAGCCTTGCCATAAGAAATTCTGTACTTGAACCTGACGAAGACTTTTGTCTGGATAGCCTTCACTTCCATCGCTTTGCTCTCCACTATCTCACTGTAAAACAACCGAGCAATAAGCGTGGACGAAAGGTTGCCATGATCTTGAGGGATGCAGGGAATAAGACATGTGTGATGAACTAGGTCACTGATCACCCAACTTGTGCCATACTTAGGGAGATAGCCATGCACCCTGGCGGGACAATTTGCGTTGGTGCATACCATTGTCAAGTATTTCTGACTTGACACATCAGCTCTTAAAACCCTTTGTGTGGACATTGCCCATTGAATGATTGCGTCCTTCAGAGCGTCCTTGTTGGGATACATAGCACCCGTCGCAATGTTGTTCTGGTGATATTGCCAGGCAGAATCATGCCCATCGTTCACGGTCATTGCAGATGAGAAGTCATGATTCCAAGAAGCAGGATTCGGGACCTCCTCTGCATTTTCTTCTTCATCCGACTCGTCGGAATTATCGGCATGACCACTATCAATATCGGTGTCTTCTTCTTCCATGATGTTCTGCATGTGCCCATCTACCTCGTCAGCGTCCGCCTCGCCACTGTAATTACCATCGGCATTTCCTCTTTCTACCTGACTACTCTGCCCTTGTTCGTAACCATCATCTCCAGCATTTGACATAGATAACATCATCCCGTCACTGCTTTGCCCAGGATCGTAACCACCCTGGCCTTCAGGCGCAATTACCTCCTTCACAACGGGAAGCACTAAGGCACAAGGATTGCATCCCCTGCTTTCGCAACCTTGTAACCAGCGCACCCACTGAGAGTCCCGCTCTATTGGCCTCAAATAGAAGAAAATGTTCGAACTTGACCGGGTCCACAATGCATGAACACCCACGGTGTGCGTTTCAGTATTCAGCCCTAAACATGCTGTCACCCATTCTTTCAACTGACTAAGAGACCATGTTTGAGGGTCGGTCAGTGGCACCTCTATGTGCTCAAATTCACTCAGATCAACCCCAATCTCATTTGTTTGGACATTACCAGGACCGTAGAAAAATATGAACTTCACTACATCAGACATCTCGGCTCACCTATAAAATTATTTAACATGGCCAGACAACTGTTAAACAACATGACAAACTACAAATATTCGCACTCCTAAAAATTTGACAAGTACATATATTACGGAATATTAACAGAGCTAAATATTGAAAGAACTTAATATATTACGGATATTACCGGAGCAACTAAAAATACTAACAGACCTAAATATTTGACATCCACATATAATACGGAATATTACCGGAGCAACTAAAAATACTGACAGACCTAAATATTTGACATCCACATATAGTACGGAATATTACCGGAGCAAATATTCACACAACTAAATATTAGACATCTCAATATATTACGGTTAATACCGGAGCAAATAACAATATTCGCACACCTAATATACTACAGGAGCAACTACGACAGAAAAAATGTCTGTTCAATTATACCCTTGAAGCGTGCGAACCAACGACGAACGGCGGCCTTCAATCACCGGAGCCGGAGCTTCACCTCCACCACACTGTCGGAGCTTCACCTCTACCAGCTCCACCTCCACCACCAACACAACCTCCACCACATCCACCAATATGCTCACCACCACCTCCACCAAAATGCTCACCACGACCACCACGAGCTACCCCATCAATAGATCAAGGTCTCCCTCGCCTCCACCAACTATCTACAATGCATCCACGGTGGAAATTCGGCAAAAAATGGGCTGATTTTGGTGTACAAAATGAAGTTTTCGAGTGCTACAGAGGCTGGCTGAAGAACACAGAAGAGGAAGAAGAAAGCACGCAGGATGAGGAAGAAGAGAAGGGAATGGGGTGGAGGAAAAGTCGGCCGTGGGGTGCCTGGGCACCTGTCGGCTTCCAGGAAGCCGATCGGCTTATAGTAAGCCGAGTAGGTGGGCCCCGGCCACCGACAGCCCACGCTCGGCCGAAAGGATGCACCGCGACGTGGCTTGGCCACTCGTCGGCCTACAACTGGACGATTGCACACATGTCGGCTTCCTATAGGCCGACAGGATCCAGTCGGCCTACTGTAGGCCGACAAGTTCCTGTCGGCTCACAGTAGGACGAGACCGTATTATTTCTGTAATTTTTCGAATCCGTGTATTATTTTCCAAATTTAATAAAAAAAATGTATTATTTAAAAAAAATTAGCCAAACCCTAACTCGTCTCCTCTCCCCTGCCCGCAAGATCTATCTGCTCCTCTCCCCGCAAGGTCGATCTGTCGCCGCCGGCCGTTCCCCGCAAACCCCCACCCACCCCACCCAGAAAAAGCGCCGGCCTTTCTCCGTCCGCCGTCTCTGCTCGCAGATGGCGTCTTCTTCCGGCAGCTCCGTTCCACTTGGGAGGGGACTCGTGTCTGGATCCCCTTCTTCCGGCGGCTCAGGCTCTCGGAGGGGGCTCATCTCGTGCTTGGACAACCTCAACTGCCGCGACAAGGCGGTGCCTCTTCCCCACGACGAGGATTTGCTGAAAGCCATGTACGAGCTCATCGTCGGTTTCTACGACGAGGCGTTCCGCCGGCTCCAGCTGCCCTGCGAGACCAGGCCGGACCTTTACGGCCTCCTCAGCTCCGGCGGCATCTGCCTCGGCCTCCTCGACCCCGTCTCCAACATCATCATCAACACCCTCGCACTCCTCCCCAAAACCCAACCCCCCAAAGACGGCGACGGCGGAGGCGGAGGCGACGGCGGCGGCGACGACGACGACGACGACGACGACGACGACGACGACGACGACGATGACGACTCTAACAGAGGGTCCAAGAGGAGATGGTACGAGGTTGCAACCAGGTCCTCCCACAGTCTCATGGCTTTCCTTGTGGCATACTTCGGATGCCTCAAGGAGGCACAGGCCATCCGCTACCTCTACAGGGCCAAGGCCAATCTCCTCCTCGCCGTCATGCTCGTCCAGCACGATCTCTACCTTGCGGAGCCAGAGGCACTGGACCCTGAATCCGACAGGACGCAGGCCGCCCTCAAGTGGGCGGCCACCAAAGCAGGTCACCCTTCGCCCACTACCTTGGTCCAGGTCATGGCAATCCGCCTCAAAAATGGCGACCTCGACCTTGTCAAGAAGCTGTTTTCAGCCACCCCTCTCACGGCTGAGGATGTCCAAGCAATCCACCGTGTATTGCACATGATGATGACCCCGATGTGTCTTGCCAACATCAGGCACACCAAAGACGGGCTGGTTGTCCATGTCCGTCAGAACCTTGAACACGGCGACTGCGCTATCTGGTCCGAAACAAAGCCCATTGTCTCTAGTGCAGCTGACGCCAGGATCACCTCCACTGCCTTCCGCTGGGATGGGACCACCGCCATCTCGTCTCTGCAGTCCGGACTGCCTAGCAAGCTGCTAGATTGCCTGAGAATAGCAGATGGCCAGAAGCACATTCTCAAGACCCCGTGCGGTGACGCCTGCCATTACCTGCGCTCTCTCAAGATGTACCTCCATGGCATGATTCACAACCTGTACGTCGAGGCCTTCAAGTTGCTGCCCGCACCCTCGGGCTCGCTCATGCGCAACATCCTCATGGCCGGCCACTGCTATGGCCCCTTTGACCCTCTCTCCAACATCATCATTAACTCAATCTGGTATGAGACCTGTGGCTCTGCCCTCTCACTTTCTGACCGAAAGATGTTGAATGTGTACAATGATGTCCTGGACCCCTTATCTCTGCTCCGCCTAGTTGTTCGTTCCCTCGAGGGGCTCACAAGGCTTGCCTTGTTCACCGACCCCCAATCCTCAATTGCTTGTGCTCTGGAGAAACTCTGCAGTGCAAAATGTGTCGTCAATGTTGACGACATGTTATCATCAGCAAGGATGACGTCGTCTGAAAAGAACCCCTTCCATGAGGCAGCCATGGCTGCTAGACACCCGCTGCCCCTTAGGCTCGGTGAATTACACGAGATGCTGCTGCGAGTGGACAGTGGAAGCACGCTGCTCTCATATATCACCAAGGCGCAAACTAGTGGTGGTGTGTTGCCCGTCAATCTGATCAGAGCCCTCGTGTCGGACATATGGATCACGTTCAAAACATCCAAGTCTCAAACTAGTGGCACCGTGCAAGCTCCTGCTCCTGAACTTTGTGAAGAGGCCTCGAGGGTGGTAGCAAAGGCGAGATCACAGTATGAGTTTGAGAGGAGCTGGTTGCGTTCAAAGATTGAACATGTGCTCAAGGATTACACGGACCTACATTTTTGGGTAGGCATTGAACTTCCTCTGTTTTCAATCATTAGCTGCTACTTGCGTACGTATATTAGCTTTACCTTCATTTGACCAACACTCTTGCTTCTTTCTTGCTTGCTGTAGGGACCAAAGTATGAACTTGATTTTATATTTGGTGTGGAGAAAAGAGGGCAAGGCCGGCCCCGCTTCTTTGATACGTGCTACCACGTGAACTTCATGGCAACTTCTGATGAGAATGTTCCGAGGACCCTATTTTACGCCGAGTTGTTGTCCATTCCCTCACGTAAGCCAAGGACAGAATTCTGCTGCCCTCTACCCTATGCATATGTGGGTAAGTCCTCTACTTTTCTGCCGCGGCATGGCTGATTAGCAAGTGATAGCATTTGATTGGTATTTTGGGTCATGGTGATGTGCTTCTCATCATGCTTGAATGCACTATTCATCACAAATCTGAATTGGCTTATTATCATCTTACTGTATAATCACTGTCGGGTTTTATTTTGTTTTGTTAATAGGACGTTGCTACTATGACAAGATTGTCGCAAGGAAGATCGTGTATCCAGATGACGCCAAGTACATCCCTGACGACATCACCAGTAAGGGAACCGGCAACGTGGATGGTATGCTAGAGATGGACCTCGTGCACTTCAGTTCCGAGTTGGACGTGGAGCTCGCGCGGAAGTTGAACGTGTTGCACACTTCAGATTCACAGCATGAGCCTATGTCTCAGGGCAAAAGAAGAAAAATATCTCAGGATTAGTGAGTCTTCTCTCCTCCGTGGCCACGGCCGGCTAGTGTGTGATGCTATCAGCTGTGAAGTGAGACCATATATGCTGCTTCCTGCTGTGTGTCTTATGATGTCCTAATTAATTAATGACCATTCTGCGATCAGCAAGCGGATGACATTGCGCTGTGACATACTGTACTCCAGCACAGTTTGGTTTCCATAAACTAGCTGCTGCTACTACTGTTATGCTTTCGTGCCTTAATTTGTTCATTGCTTGGCCTTGTTAAATGCGCTATTCTTCAGTCGTTGGATTCACATTCCCCCCTTTTGTTGACATATCCTTGTTTGGCGTTGTGTTGCCGGGTGCTATCTGATTTTGTTCAGAGTCATTAATGTAAGGTTATGCTAGTTAACATAAATTTTCAGTTGCCCATTTGGTTATATCTAAAACCTATACTCATGTAATCATCATCTAAAAATAATCCTTACCAACTTGTGTTAGTCAAGGCTCAACATGTATCTGTAGATAGTATTCTTGCTCTCCCTGCCCTGATGATGTGCTTTACTTGAGGCATGGTGTTGCAGCCATAGGGTACCTGTAATCCCGATTTTTTTTCAAAACTATGACGTATTTTATAGCAAATTTGAAAACTATAGGGCCGAACGCAAAAAATTCAGAAATATGACCCCGTCGGCCTGCGGTGGGCCGAAGAGTGGCCCGTCGGCCTGCGGTGGGCCGAAGAGTGGCCCGTCGGCCTGCGGTAGGCCGAAGAGGGGCCCGTCGGCCTCCAGGCGACCGAAGAGCACTCTTCGGCTTCCCGTTGGCCGAAGAGTGTCAGGGGCACAAAACGTAATTAAGATGGCCTCAAATGAAAAAGTTATCAACATGAAAAATCTTCGTCTCGTCGAAACGGTTGATTTTGATATAAAAATCGTCTTAATCCGAGGTCGTATGCAACCTGTAGAGCCAAAACAAGGTCAGGGACAGAAGCTGCAGAGTTACTTCGGACAGACCGAATGGATGTTAGAAAATTTGTCACGGGGCATCCGGTGCACTCGGTGAGACCGTGTGGAATACAGAAGAGTACACAAGTTTGGTCACGTTCACTCGGTGAGACCGAACCAAACCCCTCGGAGGCTCCGAATGGATCCGAAAAATTGGCAAAGATTTTTGGATAGAATTTTTAGTCCTTTTATTGTACGGGAAGTCCAGCCGCCTCATAAATCGATGTGGGCATTGTTCGTCTGCACCGGGAAGACACATGCGGGCATTGAAGAAATGTCTCTGTTGCGATGGCAGGAATTGAGACCAAAACTTTCGACAGTGGCGTCATCCACCATGCAAAGTAGAGGCAATGGTCACCTCTCAGGCCCGTCACCGTGTACCCTCGACGCCGGGGGTGATGCACACAAAAACGTCATCGTGTACCCTTGACGTCGGGGGTGATGCATCGTAGCTCACGTCGAAGGAGACCCGGCCGGAAGCGCGGTACGTAAGCAGTCTTCCCGGTGCAGACGAACAATTTTTCGGATCAAAAATCCTAACTTTAACTCGGACAGGAATCTTTGCCAATTTTTCGGATCCATTCGGAGCCTCCGAGTGGTTTGGTTCAGTCTCACCAAGTGAACGTGACCAAACTTGTGTACTCTTCTATATTCCACACGGTCTCACCGAGTGCACCGGGTGTCCCGTGACAAATTTTCTAACATCCATTCGGTCTGTCCGAAGTAACTCTGCAGCTTTTGCCCCTGACCTTGTTTTGGCTCTACAGGTTGCATACGACCTCGGATTAAGACGATTTTTATATCAAATTCAACCGTTTCGACGAGACGAAGATTTTTCATGTTGATAACTTTTTCATTTGAGGCCATCTTAATTACGTTTTGTGCCCCTGACACTCTTCGGCCAACGGGAGGCCGACGGGCGCTCGGCCGACGGGCGCTCTTCGGTCGCCTGGAGGCCGACGGGCGCTCGGCCGACGGGCGCTCTTCGGTCGCCTGGAGGCCGACGGGCCCCTCTTCGGCCTACTGCAGGCCGACGGGCCTCTCTTCGGCCCACCGCAGGCCGACGGGCCACTCTTCGGCCCACCGCAGGCCGACGGGGTCATATTTCTGATTTTTTTGCGTTCGGCCCTATAGTTTTCAAATTTGCTATAAAATACGTCATAGTTTTGAAAAAATAATCTGTAATCCCGCTATATGTGTTTCTACCTTTCTACTTTGTCATTTTTTTCCCCCTCATTTCGAGCTTAATTGTAAGTCCCTGTCAACCGCAGTTGATTTCTCTGTCAAAAGCTGAGCTCCTTACTGTTTGTTACTCCCTCTGTCGCATAATGTAAAAGCGTTTTAACACTATTGTAGCGTTGTAGTGTAAAGTACGCTCTTATATTATGGGACGGAGGAAGTATTTATGTAGGTGATTTTTCTTTTATAATGATAAGAGCCTGTTGAAGCTTGTGGTAATTTGAAAGCAGATTTCTTGCAGTTGTAATTTCTCAAAGATTCTACTATTGAACTAGTTGTTCCATGTTAGGTTTTTCAATCTATATCTATACATAATAATAATAACAACAATAATAATAATTATTATTATTATTATATATATATATATATAATATTAATATTAAAGTGAGGAGCCTTTCATTAGTTTCCCCTACGCCATCTCTTAATATCCGTTGATTTTATGTTAAACATAATGATTGACGGCTGAGATTTGATGTAATAAATCTCTCTCTCTCTCTTTTTTTTTTTTTTTGAGATGGAACACTTGTATTCCATTTAGGACACGGCGAGATCGCCGGTTACAGCACGGGTTACATTATCTGGGTAGCTATCAACCCATACACACCTACTATCCACAGCCAACCCAGCACCCAAAGCCGCAAGAACATGTGCAGGCTTGTTACATTCACGATGGACATGAACAACACACGCATGGATAAATTGAGTTTCTAGCTTGAACTTGATCATCTTGAAAAGGTTTGCTAATGGCGCATAATCATATGCATCGGAAGTAACTGCATGATGGAGCACCAGACTGTCCGTTTCAAACATTACTCTGCCGACACCCAACTCATCTGCAAATGTAATCGCCTGTAGTATAGCTACTGTTTCAGCATGCAAAGCATCAGACAAACCATTTGCTGAACCAGCCACAGCAAACTGAGCATCTCCAGTTTCATTTCTACAGATGAAACCCCAACCACCACTGCCCGACTCAGCAGAAAAGGCTGCATCACAATTGACTTTTGCCATATCTTGTGGAGGTGGTTTCCATGATCCCCGGGTGGCCGTACATATTGCCGGTGGTGGATTTAGGGCTATTTTCCATTCATCAACATGGTGCCGTGCTTGGTATTGGAACTCCGCAACTCCCAGATGTCTCTCCCCATGATTGCCTTTATTTCTTTCAGTCCACCATAACCACAGCAGTGCTATGGTCATGAGTTTTTTGTCCTCCGGCAGCCTGAGAATAGTCTGGATGACCTTCTTCGCTGATCCAAGCAAGGAGAGGCAGATTCGTACATCCTCCAGTTGCAGAGCTCGCCATCGTTGTTTCACCAATTTGCACTGAAAAAACAGATGCCCACCATCTTCAAAATACTGCCTACAAACAGCACACCGAGTATCAAGATCCACTCCTCGCCTACTAATATTCATATACATGGGATGACTATTGTGTGCCAGCCTCCAAAGAAAGTGGTGCACTCTCGGTGGGCACTTGATCTTCCACAATGATTCAAACATTGCAGCGTCATATGGCACTGCTGCAGAATTTTGCCCTCTCTGTCTGGTGGCCTCACGACGCAGCATATCAACATGTACTTTGTAAGCAGACTTGACTGAAAACACGCCCTTGCTATCAAAGTGCCATGCTATAAAATCTTCCGATTGCTCACATATAGGAATGCTCAATATTACAGCAACATCGTCAGGATGGAAATAGTTCTCAACTAATGCCCTGTCCCATGAACCCGTAGTTGGATCAATTAATTCTGAGACCTTTGTAAGCAGACCTTGGCCCTGATGAGAACATGGGCGTCTAGTCACACCTCTTGGGACCCACGGATCTTCCCAGATCCTAACTGAAATGCCATTCCCAATTCTCCAAATAAGTCTCTCCTTTAGCACTTGTAGTCCTTTGAGAATACTTCGCCAGACATAGCTCATACCCATAACCAGCCCAGCCTCAAGGATGTTTCCATTTGGAAAATATTTGGCACTAAGAACTTGAGAACATAAGGAGTTCGGAGCCTGAATAATGCGCCAGCTTTGTTTTGCGAGCATAGCTAAGTTGAAAGAATGAAGATCTCGGAACCCTAAGCCTCCTTCCTTTTTCGGCATTGTCATTCTTTCCCAACCAATCCAATGCATCCGGTTCTCGTCGCCCAGTCTATTCCACCAGTAGTTGCAGATTAGTTGGCTTATCTCATCACATAGAGATTTTGTCAGATCGAAACAAGACATGGCATATGTGGGAATTGGTTGAGCAACAGCCTTAATAAAAACTTCTTTGCCGGCAGTAGAAAGACATCTATCCAGACCACCTTGGAGACGAGTGATAATATTGTCCTTAATATATGCAAAACACGCATTCTTGGACTTACCTACATACGTTGGTAAACCAAGATATTTGCCCCCACTTGCTTCAGTCCCCAACTGGAGTTCTTGTAAGATCAGGTTCTTGTACGCTTGGCTAGCGTTAGCACTGAAAAACACCGAGGATTTTTTCCTATTGATCATCTGGCCAGAACTTTCCTCGTATGCTTGTAGGATTTGATTTATCACTTGAGCACTCTGGATACTAGCCTCCAAGACTATCAAAGAGTCGTCCGCGAAAAGTAAATGATTTACTCTTGGGGCAGTAGGCGCAAGCTTCAGTCCCCGAATTTGCTCCAATTCCTCCGCTCTATTTAGCATGGCAGAGAAGCCCTCTGCGCACAAGAGAAATAAGTACGGCAAGATCGGGTCCCCCTATCTTAGGCCTCTCCCCGGTATCACCACATCAGAGATGTCACCATTAATCCGGAAGCGGTATGATACCGTGGTTACACACTTCATCACCAGTTGCACAAATTCCTCAGCGAAACCCATTTGTCTCATCATCCCTTTCAAGAACGGCCACTCCACCCGGTCGTACGCCTTACTCATGTCTAGTTTAAGTGCCATGTACACCTCTTTCCCTCTTCTCTTCTTTCTCATGAAATGTGTCATCTCATACGCCAAAATTGTGTTATCTGATATGAGCCTTCCAGGAACAAAAGCACTCTGGTTCGGGGATATAAGATCATCCAGAATTATCTTGAGGCGGTTTGCAATGACTTTGGACACAAGTTTGTACACAACATTGCAGAGGCTAATAGGGCGTAAATCTTTGATCCGATCAGGGTTCCGAACCTTCAGGATGAGCACAACAATAGTTTCATTCCATCCCTCCGGTATACTGCCACCTCGCAACACATGTAACACTTCTTGCACCACAGCATCACCAACCGTACTCCAGAAACTCTTGTAAAAAATAGCTGGCATCCCATCCGCACCAGGGGCCTTGAGATCACCCATTTCATCGAGAGCTTTCTTGATCTCTTGTGCAATGTATTCTTTGAGCAACAATTCATTCATTTGTGCAGTAACTCTGGGCTGTACAGCTTGGAGGACTTGATCAAAATGTAAACCTGCCACGGGGGTAAACAAGCCAAAAAAATGATTAGTAATTAGGGACTTTAGTCCCTCTACACCCCTGACCTCCACACCATCATCCCCCTTCAGCTTTTCAATGTAATTCTTGTGTTTTCTCGCTGATGCATACGCATGAAAGAACTCCGTGTTTCGATCTCCCTTGGCCAACCAATTTGCATGGGCTCTTTGTTTCCAGAAGATGTTCATCTGCTCTTCCAATCTGTCAAGTCTGTAGCGCAACACATGCTCTCTCCTAACATTCACCTCTGTAAGAGCCCTGCATCGGCACTGTTCAAGCTCGCTTTGTATTTTCTTTATGCGCTGCTGCAGGTCACCTAAAATCTCCCTACTCCATTCATCCAAGTCTCTAGCAACAACTCGTAGCCGTTGAGCAACATGGTGGTAACCTTCATTCTCAGACTTAGTCCATGCCTCCAACGGCGGAGCCAGGAAATACACACAAGGGGGGCCGAACATTGACCAAAACTCCAAAATTTAACAAGGTGTACGGAATTTATAAGAATATATAGAATTTGATATTAGATAGCAAAATACGTACTATATAACCAACCAAGTGTTCATAACATAGGCATATCTCTACACATCGATAGGTTGGAAGCAAAATGTACAATTAGGTGTTGATGAACTAACAGTTATCACTGGAACTCCACACGACGGCTCGTTGTATTGAATTCATCAATAATTGCATCGGTTGAGAATCCTATCGCAATCTCTTTTTCGATGCAGATCAACAAGCAATCTCTTAGAAACATGTCCTCCATTTTATTTCGGAGTCTTGTTTTAACAAGTTTCATTGCCGAAAATGCACGTTCTGTTGTTGCGGTTGAGACAGGTAAAGTGAGAACAAGTCGAATTAACCTGCAAATAAAATCAATTAATACTTGTTGTAACCAACGGTCAAAGCAAATAATACAAGAGCGGAAATATTGTATGACCTGTCAATCAAATAATAATCCACTGATTTTCCTGTTTTTGCAAGTTGTTGACAAAGATCTCCTATGCTGGACAGATTCTGAAACCTTGGATTTGTAGGTACATCAAGCTCATAGTGTTGTAGCTGACATCTCAAATTGTTTCTTTCTTGTTCCGAAAAGTCAGCGGGGTAGTATTTTGAGGCGAGAGAACATACATCATCAATGTTTAATGAACTAAATGAGTCCTTGGGATTCAAAGAATTGCAGAGGATGAGAATCTCTGTTGCTTGTTCGCCGAACCTGCAGTTTAGTTCATGTAGTTGTTGGTCAACTGCAACTGTAAAAACATCATACCGACAATGATGCTCGGCTGTACTCTGATCATCTGCACGAGACCGAATGAAATCAACATAGTTGTCAGTCATATTTCTCTTGCTAGAAGACACAACAGTATTGACAACAAGAGCAAGATGATCAAAAAAATTATGGACTTCGGTTACTTCTTTAGATGCACCAACAAGAGCTAATTGCAACCGATGAGCAAAACAATGAACATAGTATGCGTAAGGACACTCTTCCATGAACTTGGCTTGTAGACCGTTCCACTCTCCACGCATGTTGCTAGCACCATCATATCCTTGTCCCCGGATATTTTGGACATCCAAATCATGTTGGGACAAAACAAAATCTATCTCTTGTTTTAAAGTTGCTGAAGATGTATCTTTAACATGAACAAGATTAAAAAAACGTTCTCGATTGAAACCTTCTTTATCAACAAAACGGAGAACAATGGCCATTTGCTCTCTTTTAGATTCATCTCTTGATTCATCAATAAGAAGGCAAAACTTGGCATCACCAATTTCATTACGGATTGAGCTTTGCACATCACAAGCCATAATATGCATGGTTTCTTTTTGAATTGTTGGCGAAGTATACTTTGCATTTCCTGGAGCATTACCTAGTACAACAGCACCAACCTCCTCATCATAAGAAGCTATCAGTTTTATCATTTCAAGAAAATTACCTTGATTCTTTGAGCCCACACTTTCATCATGTTCTCAGAAAGGGAAGCCTTGAAATGCTAGCCACCGTAATGTATCAATTGTTGCCCTAAGCCTCAGCCTATTCGCTCTTATATCTTCTGTTGTTTGTCTCTCCACTAGCTGCTCAATATGGCATTGTTGATTCTTCAAATTATCATAACATTTGGCCGCATAATTGTGAGCTGAGTTACAACTATTTCCCATATGAGTTAAGAAAGCACAATTCTTTCCGTTGTTAACCTTTCTCCAATTCTTGAACCCTTTCACAGTGAACACATCTGATCCAACTTTCCCAAGTGGCTTCTTAGAAAACAGAAAACATGGAAAGGCACTCTCAGTGGGATCTTCTGTACACAATCTAGTACTCTATTTTGTCAAAATGCACTGTTAGAGAGAGACATACAACAGACCACATGGTTCTCTACATAAATAAGCATAGGTATTAAAAAAATTCTGCATGTTGGGGGGAGCCGTGGCCCCTGCTGGTCCCCCCTAGCTCCGCCGTTGCATGCCTCCTTCACGATTCTTTCACAGTCATCCTCTATCAGCCACCGCGCTTCAAAACGCTTGTTCAAATTATTAGGACGAGACCTAGCCCTTCTGCATGATCCATGTACATGAAGAATAATCGGACGATGGTCCGAGTGTTCCGGGCAACCATTTACCACCTTGTAACCCGGAAAACGAGCACACCACTCCTCATTTGCCACCACTCTATCAAGACGCGACCGGATATAACCATCAGCATGAAAATTATTATTGCGCCAAGTAAACATGTCACCCTCAAAGCCGAGATCATTCAGATTACAGAAGTTTAAAACATTTCTTAATCTATCCATATAGACTTGGGCTTTTGGTACACCTCCCTGTTTCTCAAAACTGTAAAGGATCTCGTTGAAGTCTCCCATGCAAACCCACGGAAGTTTTTCTTGATGGTGTAAGGTATGCAACAATCTCCATGTCTCTTCTTTCTTCTCAGTCCTTGGCTCTCCATAAATCCCTGTGAGTCTCCATTTGAAACCATCATCTTCGGTTATCGTTGCATCAATATGCATCCGTCCGAGCCATCTCAAGCTTAAATTAATCTCCCTCTTCCAAAGCATAGCCAACCCCCCACTTTTACCATCAGACACCTTGTACACTAAGTGAGGCATATTCAGAGTGTACCGCAACCTCTCCACTTTGTTTTTGTTTAATTTTGTTTCAGACAAGAAAAACACGTCAGGGTCCTCCTTCTTCTGGAGATCCAGAAGCCCACGAACAGCCGGGCCATTCCCCAAACCCCGGCAGTTCCATGCAACAAGCTTCATTTGTCCGCGCAGGACTGTGCCGGCAGCCCTGCGTTCACTTGTGCTTCTGTCTCCTTTGGTTCTCCTGCCCCCTGCCTTCTGGTCCTCTTCACCTGAAGATCCTCTTCGATTTCCATAGCATTTGTTCCTCTCTTAGTACCAATCATTCCTCCATCTGACAGCATCTTCCGCTCTCCCTTCCTATCATTCCCACTTGTACTTTCTTTAAGCCTTTTGAACGTGCCCGGACGCTTTCCATCCTTTCCTAGCTGCACCACATTTTGTTTATCCAACCCAAAGTTCACATGCGCAGCTGTAGAAGCACTGTTCACGTGGTCTTGCATGGCGTTGTGCTGCATGGCGTTGGATTCTGATCTGTTATTGTCTGCTACCTCCTCCTCAGGGTTGTTTACATCTTCACCCACAGCCCCTTTCAGATTTTTTATTGTTCCATGTCCATCCATCCACTGCATTGCCTCGATCTCCGAGCCCCCACCCGCCCCCTTCCCCTCTTCATCTCCATTCTCTTTCCCGTGTTGTTGTGTTTGAACATCTGCCGGGAGTGTCAGCTTCTCCGGAGTACCCACACGCTCATTGCCCTCAAGACTTTTTGTTGGCCTAGTGCCTTCTTGTTCACTAGTAGAAAAAGGGCCATTTGTCCCGGTTCGTAAGGGCCTTTAGTCCCGGTTCTGGAACCGGGACTAAAGGGTCGGGACTAAAGCCCAAAACCTTTAGTCCCGGTTTGCTTACGAACCGGGACCAAAGGCCCTCCACGTGGCGCTGCCTGGGGCGGGGGAGGGAGGACCTTTAGTCCTTGCCGGAGGCTGCCTTGCCGGGGGGGAAAAAAATTGAAATTTTTTTTTGAAATTTTTTTGATTTGTTTTTAAGTTTTATTCCGAATTTCAAATCTTTGAATTATTTGACAATTTAATCTCTAATCATCCCTCCTCACTGCTTCAGAATTTAATCTCTAGAGTCTCTAATCAGCACTCATTCCAAATCGTCTAACTTCCCGGCCGGTCACCCATCCTCTCACTACTCCAGCCCGAGCACGCTTAACTTTCAAGTTCTATCTCCCCTAGTTTCCAAGTCTGCACTTGTTGTTTTCCTGACAATCTTAAGCTATCAATCCTGTTAACCCTTAGGTCTTGATGTCACATGATTTAATTTTTTTAATTCTAAACAATTATTAAAATAAACAAAATAAGTACTAATAATATTGAATTTCAATCAAAATAAAATAAGTAATAATATTATTTTATTCATTTTTTTGCCATTTATTCATTTAATATGACATAATTAATATCTTTAAATTTGTAAATCAAAATTCGACAAATAATATATCCATTATTATCAGAAAAATGTGAGGAATCCAAATATGACATCATTTATTTTTTTTAAATAAAATTATTTTTTTTGATTTGAAATAACTTTTTTTACTTTTGGAATTTTGAGAATCTGAGAAAACTTCACCGGGTAAACCCGGGTGAAATCGAGTCCCAATTTTTCTCTAGTTTTTTTTGATATATTAAACTTTTTTTTTCGACATCGTATGCAAAAGTTATGGCCGTTTTACATTTTTTTCGTTTTTTTGCAAAAAAGGTCAAAATTCATATTTCAAAATTTCTATACCAACTAGACACTAAAACCTAACTACAACTTGAAGGATTTTATTTTTTGAAGATTTTATCATTTTTGTTTATTTTCTACAAAACTAAAAAAGGCGATCCAAGGGGGGGGGGTAGAGTTTGAAAATTTCAAAACCCCTTTAGTCCGGGTTGGTGTGCATCCAATCATACCGTCGACTACACATCTGCTAGCACCGTCCCAGCCAGAGTCACAGCTAAGCTTAACCAAGTCAGAAAGGTAAGCGGCCGTCAGCTTCGAAGTATCAGGGTTTCAGACGAAAACTCGTCTGTTACAAAGACATTCATTTTTTTAAACTTATTTCAACTCCAGACTTTTTGTGTGTGCACCATTCGAAGCCACGCCATCACTTTTCAACCCTTTCTGACTTCATTTGCTATTTTTCATGCATTTACTGATTTTTTTGAGCTAAATGACCCTGAAATTGAAAAGCACTACAAATGAACTCTGAAAAGGTTGAAAGTTGGCATGGTATCATCATTTCACCCACATAGCATGTGCTAAAAAGTTGAGAGGGTTACGGCAAAAACTGGATGCACTTCATGTACAAACTGGACCATCTCATTCGAAGTATCAAGGTTTCGGACGAAAACTCGTCTGTTACAAATGCATTTCATTTTTGTAAACTTATTTCAACTCCAGACTTTTTGTGCATTCAATATGCACCATACTACAACATTTTAAAATCTACAGAAAGAACTAACTAAAAATAATAAAAAACAACAATTAAATGACTAAAACAACTATATAAGCAAAACAGTATTGTTTTAATTAAAATCCTAATTTAAATTATTCTAAAAATAACCAAATAAATCTTACTGTGACAACAATCTAACACATGACTAGGAGTAAAAAGAATTAAATTAAAAACTATTTGTAAACTCAAGTTATTCACAATCTAGGGTTTGAAGCAAATTTGAACAAATTCAAATTTAAACCATTCAAATTTGAAAACTAATGGCACAAACAGAAACTAGACAAAATTTTGAATCTAATGCAAAAAGAATCACTCAAAAACATCAAATATCTTAAAAGATATAAGCAATTTAAAACAGAAACTAAAAACAGAAAACAAATGTAAAAACAGGAAAAAAAAACTTTCAGAACCCCTTTAGTCCGGTTGGTGTCTCCAACTGGGACTAAAGGTCCACCAACCGGGACTAAAGCCTCAACCCCTTTAGTCCCGGTTGGTGTTACCAACCGGGACTAAAGCCTCACCATTTGGTCCCGGTTCCAGCCACAAACCGGGACCAATGGCCCACGGGGCGCATTGGTCCCGGTTCGTGTCTGGAACCGGGACCAAAGGGGTCAGACGAGGCCCGGCCGGCGCCCCGGCCTCACGAACCGGGACCGATGCTCCCATGGATCCCGGTTCGTGAGTGAACCGGGACTAATGGGCTTTTCAGGGTGGACCAAAGCCCTGTTTTGTACTAGTGGTTCCCTCTCTTCTGCATCCACAATGTCTGCCCAGCTAGTCTTATTTTTCCTCCATGAAAGGCCATCACTTCTCCAAGCATTCTTACCCCTCCACCCTCCCGAACTCCTACTGCCTGAGCTTCTCCCACCCGAAAAAAACTTGTTGTCGCCCCATCTTCCTCGATTGCCCCCACCCCTATGCTTATCCATAAAGGCCCGTAGCCATGGACCAAACTGCGGCCTCTCTCCCTTTCCCAGTTTGAGATTACAGTTTGTGTTCACATGGCCAATGATACCGCAAATGTAACAGAAATCAGGCAAGTACTCATACTCGAAAGGGCACCAATTCTTGTTTTCTTCCTCTTCTTCTCTACTGATTTGCTGATACCGCTTTACAGCTTCCCCATCATCCTCCTCCTCGTCCAAAAAGAAGCCCCTCATCAAAGGTGTCTTGATGTTCATACGAACCTTAACTCGTAGAAACTTCCCTTCCGCCCGTCCATCAGCGCGAGCATCGACTTCCAGAATTTCCCCAATCTCCCTTCCAATGGCTTCACCCGCATCTTTGTTCATCATGCCCAGAGGTAACCTATGGATCCTAATCCAGATTGGATCAGTTTCGAACTTGTAATCCTCAATCCGCTTCCTCGGCACGTAATCCTCCAAAACTAGCAGATCACCTCCAAACTCCCACGGCCCCCCATCCACTGCCATTTTTTTCCCTGACTCCTGCCCAAATGTGAGCAGAAAAGTGTTTTCTCCAACCTCCTTACAATCCACCCCCCTGATGGGGCACCATATCCTTCCCAAGGTCTCCGCCATAGCATCCATAAAAACTGGTTTCTCCGAGATCAACTTCTCCAGAGCCTGTGGTTCCACGATCCCAACCTTTCCTGCACCCGCCCATCCGATCTTGATGCTTTTCTTCTCTTTCTCCGAAAGCTTCACGTTCTTCAGTAAACCCTCAACCCTCTCCATCACCACACAGAAACTTCGACCAGATCACGGAACTAGGAAGTAAAAAACAAATGGTGTATGATCACGTGTCCCTAACAACACGTGAAAGGCTTATGGAGTGGTGGGATCGGGGAAAGCAGGAGACGAAAGTTGCCCAGAGATTGGATGGGAGAAAGAAACCAGATGATCAGAGCCGAGTCTGGACGGATTCGTCGCCTGAGATTTAGGAGGCGACGGCAGGAACTCTAGATCGCCTCACACGTCGCCTAAAACAAAACAACCGCCACTCACGGGGCGGACTCAAACATTCACTATAAATCTCTCTTTTAAGCTGCCGACAATGCGTTCCTCTTTGTGATGTCGTTTGTAACACAAAAAAACGATCGGGCCAAGCCCTTCGTGCATCCAATACAGAAGGGAAAAATCGCTCCAAAAGAAAGACAAAAACTGTAAACAAGAAATATTCGAGCTCGCAAGCTAGACTATAACGTCAGGTGCAGTATCCTACTACTTTCTCCGTCCCAAAATAAGTGTCTTAACCTTAGTACAACTTTGTACTAGAGTTAGTACAAAATTAAGACAGTTATTTTGGGACGAAGGAAGTATTTATTTAACGTCAGGTGCAGTACCCAACTAAAACAACTCTATTTCTCTTTGATTTCAAAAAAAGTCGCTGCTGGTGAGCGAGCGGAAGCTCCACCACGCCGGCGAGAGGCACATCGCTGAGGCAAATTTGACCAAGGCAAGGCAACGTGGAGCGGCTCATGCTGCTGGGCCTTGTTGCATGGCACGGCGCCGATGGAGGACACATCCTCGAGGGCTCGAGGCCGTGGATCCGAGGCTCGCCACTAGCCTCGAGCAGTTCGTATACCCGCACAGGTTTCCGCTCACTCTTGATCCGGACTAGCACCGACTACTAGGCGTTTGCGGGCCTTCTCACTGCACCATGACGGGAGCCGAAAATGCCTCACAGAGGTCTTTTTTTTTTTTTAACAAAGCAATGCATCAAAGGTGCCAAATTTCCATTCAGCTTGGAGAGAAATACAGGACTGTTACAAGGATATTCAGGAGAAGCAACAGCAAGAACTCGCCATGGCAACAGGAGTCTGCAGTGGCGGAGTAGTAGTGTAGCGGCAAGCAGCGAAAAGTGGACTAGTTACCTACCTCGCGTCGGATCCACTCCAAAATCAGCAGACCTACTGGTTTTTGAGATCCCGCCATGTCTCTTTCTACTCACTCCGTTCCTAAATATACTAGTAGAGTGCCCCTGCGTTGTCACGGGCTCTTGAAATATGTTTGTGAGTTATACAATTATAATGCATGTGAATTTTTACGCGTAGAGACGACATAACATGGACACAATTACTTCACTTGCAATGTAAATCCATAACAAAAAACAAATTGACGACGTGTTCGTGTAACAAATTAAGCGATGATCCGACTAAATTCATTACAAATAATTAAGATCTACTTGATGCGCTTAAGAAATTCTTCAACAATATCAAGAAAGTTATCTTTAGCTTCATTCCCACGATGTTTTAGCAAGTATAATAAGAATTGCTTCCTCAACTCATACCCATCCTGCACAAGCAATATATGTAGTTAGCGCGAATATTTCATGTCGAATGTCTTAAAACATGTAACGGACAATACTCACCGTGCAAACCGGCTTGACCAGTTCTTTACCGTTCCACCAGAGCATAAAATGAAAAACAAAAAAGCCAGACACATCCCTGCAATTTTCTAAAATTATATTATATACAATACAATGATAACAAAAATAAATGTTTGTATTATCAATTTATTACCCGTCTGTAGTAGACGGAAATAAACGTTGCCATTTAAATATATCGGAATTCCAGCCGGGTTGCTTTATTTGGAGTGCTTCTTTGAATTCCCTCGCGAAATCTTTTAACTTCACTACATACCTGAAATTTTTATTCTCTGATGATTGTGATGTATGAATAGGGTCCATAATGTATACACGATGTTCCTCTTTGTCGATGACATACAAGATGTATCGGCCGATGGATGCATACGAAAGATACATCTACAACTTTGCTTTATTATGTTTAAATTTTCATCTGCTAGGGTTGCTAACAATGTGAGCAATGCAACCAAAATACATCATTCCAACCAACCAAAATGAGGGGGGTGAGAGAGGTACATTGAGAGATGAAAGGGCTTCGGATCCACCGGACAAATCCCAAGCAAATGAGAGAGATTTAAGAGGGCCTTGTGTGAGGGAGAGATGGGGGAGAGGGATTGAGCTCGGGGAGAGAGGTGAGAATGGGGGGTGAATGGTTTGGGTGGGGGTGCCCAGCCCCCACCCCTTGACCTTATCCACTGTAGGGCCCTATCGCCAAGGCTCTCAGCGGTAGCCTTAGACAGCCTACCGTCGTGGTGCCTGATGGTAGGACCCTTTTCCACGTCAGCCAGGCTGACGGCCGACAACGGACTGTCGTTACCCTACCGCCTAGACATCTGGCGGTAGGATGTCTAAGGCTATCGTCGGGGATCTTGGCGGTAGTAAGGGCAGATCTCGAAATTTTTACGAACTAGGGTCAAATCTTGCTTAACTTTCACAAAAGGGTCAAAACAGTAAATTTAGCCACAACATGCACCGCGTTGCTCTCACAACAGGAAGCTGATGTGATATCCCCTAGGACCCCGCGCTCCTCTCACCAGGCTGAATCAATACGCAGTGGAGTGTGATCTTTATGAGATACGTTGCATGCAGCAGCGCATCATGCGCCATGCACCTCCTGCCAGATCTACTTCCCACGGTCCTACGCTGCCTACTACAACCTAAGAACACTGCTACAACCCAGGACATGTTGCCTATACTGCCACCTACAGCCTAGGAGCACCGATGTCTGACTCGGTCAAATGGCCTGGCTATTTATCCTGACACCTGCAATGGTCTGCTACTGTGCAGATGTGGTGCACATCTCTAGGCGATGTTCTCTGCACGAACGGATGTGATAAGGGTGCTATGGCACCTTTCTCGAAAATAAGATCTAGTAGTTACCAGTTGGTTCAGTAAGAGAGGGACATCATCTATTGCAAATGAATTCCTTAAAAACATTGTGCCGGTAACATCAATAATCATTGTGTGTTCGAAGAAACCCTGACCAAATTGTGCCATGATGCATGCACGGGCTATATACACAATAGGTGATAGCCTTGCCCTTTTTTACCAAATTATCCAATTTTCACTGTTTTAAATGGTTTTCATTGCTTTTTCAGGGAAAGTCGTTTACCCAAGTGAAAATATATATGAATTCAAAAAATTGTTCAAGAATTCTATAAAATATTCATAAATCTTAAATCAAATTTACAAATAAAAATATTCACAAATTTTAAAATATTCTTATTTTTTTTAAAATGAATATGTTTCAAAAAATATTCATATATTTTTAAAATAGAATGGAAAAGGGTCAATAGAGAAAGTGGAAAAAGGAAAAGAAAAGGAGACACCGTAGAAAAGCAGAAGAAAACCAAACAATACTTTGTGCGATTTGGGAATCTATTCTACGCCTCGAGCATTTCACCGAAACGCCATGTCTAGAGAGGGATTTAAAATACTCCAAAAGAATTGAGAGCAAAATATACATCTTCCCTGCTAAAAAAGGTATTTTCGGTTATTTCAAAATATACCCTAAAAATTATCGTTCTAAAAGAAGGTCCAAAAAATAACTCTGAATATCTCACAAAGTAACAAACTTTTACTCCCTCCGTCGGAAATACTTGTCGGAGAAATGGATGTATCTAGACGTATTTTAGTTCTAGATACATCCATTTTCATCCATTTAGACAACAAGTATTTTCGAACGGAGGGAGTATTTCATTGTTGTCATTAAGACGAACTGACCGGATTTTACATGTACAAAATAAAATGTTTAACGTTAATAACATCCTCTTGCGCCAAGCAGTTATTCCCGTTTACAAACAGCACAAAAAACTACAAATCTCATGCAGTATATGAAAGTTCAGACTGAATCAAGAAATGGTGTGATAACTGACAAACATCTGGTCTCCTTGCCTAGAGCGGATGTTCACTCCTTGCCATCTGCGGCGCGGAGGGAGCCAAGCTGGATCGGTGCCTGAGTGGTGCAGACCTTGGATGATCCGTATGCCGACACGTCAGCGCCTTCGGATTTTTCCTTCTCCAGCTGCTCCTTGATCCAAAAATACGTGATCATCAGCCCATCCTGCAGGCAGAATTTGGATTCGGTTGGACGAGTGATAAGCATATGTATATGGGTGACTGAACAGAACAAAAAGAATCTTCTGAAAATTTCAGAAGGGTACCTTCAGCCTCATGGTTGGAGCCCAGCCAAGCTTCTCCTTGATGAGCGTGTTGTCAGAGTTACGGCCACGAACACCCTCAGGGCCGGGATGTGGTGGATGGGCAGCTGCTTGTTCTTGAAGCCCAGCACTATCTCAGCCATCTCGTTCATGCTCACCATTTCATTACTCCCGATGTTTACAGGCTCACGGAAATCAGACTTTGTGAGCCTGAAGGTTGAAAAAACATTTTTATAGCAGCCATAAAAATTAAATTGCTCTTGAACAAATGAGAGAACTTTATAATTAATTTATTTATGGTAGGATTAGAACGAAGATTCACTGGTCTAACACGATACTCATTAGGAACACATGTCACATGTGTAGTATTTTGATAAGAATAGCCTATACATCACAAAATTTGCAATAGAATTTGTGACTTTCCCAAAAATAGATGAAATCACTGTCAGCTTTTGGAATACTTGTGAGATAAAATTGCTTGCTGGGCCATCGTAATCAATTAAGAAACTAATCTACTAACAGGTGGTTGTCAAATTGCAATTCTGTCGACAGGGAATCAACATTTCATATGAACCTTTTAAGTCTCAGGAAAGCTAAAACAATTGATGCTTCTCTTGAAAGTCAGAACTAAAACAGCGTCGGGTGTTTGGGAAGGGCGGCGGTTGGGCAGGTCTTGAACCAGACGTCGGCATGGTCCTGGACAGCTGCCAATGAAAAGGATTCTATCAAATGAACAAGTGAAAAGGTCTAGCTTAACTGACCAGATCATAAGACTGGAAAAAGGTAAATTATATAAATTAAAACACTTGAAGAACCTGGAATCAACCTCGGTTTGCAATGTCTTCCAACATTTCTAGCTTCCAAGATCTAAGAAGCATCACATGCAGTGCCATGACTGCAAGGATATAGTAAAAGTAATGAAGTGTGAAATAGAAACCATAAGTGTGTAAACGAATCACAAAAGTGAGAAAAAAAATACTTTCTCTTGACTCGCCAGCTCTTTCCACAATCTTCCTCTTAGCAGATTGCCTCTGCAAATTCTCAGCAGTAGCACATAACATAAGAAATTAAGATTGGAGGGCATAAGTTGTGAATGTTGCAACATATGTAGCTGGAGGGTCTTGTGCTCTTTGTATCAGCAGACCATGCTTAATTTCACTTCAGCTGCTGGAGCGGAGTATCAACATCCGTCTCACTCCATCTTCCTAAAACAGTAACACCATATAAATGTCAAAAAACACTTGATCGAAACAGATTTTGATACATAATCAGGTGTCTCTGCAAACAGAACAAGACCAAGGTCAATACATCACACCACATGCCTGCAAATTTCGGAACAAAACAAATCTAATTCAACAAAAGAACAAGGGCAACCTTATGCTAACAATTCTAAAACAAGTCATCATTTATGCTAACAATTCTAAGACAATTCTAAACAAATCTAATTCAACAAAAAAGAACATGGCAGGCCTGGAGCCTCGGCTCGCCTGACTCCTCCACCACCCAGAGCCGCGCCCACACCATCAGCAGCAACACGAGAGGAGAGCATGCAGCCGAGGGAGGAGGTGGCCTGGGGAGGAGCAAATCGAGCTCATGCAGCCGCGCCGGGCCGGAGGACGCAACAGCTGAAGGGAGGGGGTGGGGGAGCGTCTCCAGATCGGATGTGGGCAGACCAGGTCGTGCGCTTGGTGGGGGGAGATACCGCGACGCCGCTGCCGCGGATCCAGCCATGGAGGGACGAGCGCCGTCGCCAGGGACGAGGGAGGCGGCGTTGGAGGGGGGGCGGGCGCGGTGGTGGAGGGCTCCGGCCTGATGGAGGGTTGGGGGGGGGGGAGGGAGGGAGAGGTTAGGTCGAGGGTTTGGGGCTGCGAGGGACGAGGTGTTTGGTGATTGGATTTTTCTTTCGCGTCGGAAAACCGGTGGGTGGTGGGATCGGGAGAAAAACAAAACCGGAAGAAAAAAAAAACCATGGGAGGGAAGACTAAATAAAACCGAGAAAGAAGCTATCAACTCCCCCTTTAGGAGTAGAGATGCATACTTACTTATATACAATATATACTTAATATGTACTTCCTCCGTCGTAGTACTACCTACTAATAAAAGGAATAGTGGTTCTGCCCATCCGTCCAAAAAATACCCCCGAAATTGCTATAAATTACCTACTGTGTCATCCATAAATGAAAAAAAGGATTCAGTTTTTCTTTCCAAAGTCGTTGGGTTCTTTTCTAGAAATTATACTCCATATACTCCCTCCGTTCCTAAATATAAGTCTTTTTAGAGATTTCAGTAGGGGACTACATACGGACCAAAATGAGTGAATCTACACTCTAAAGTATGTCTATATACATCCGTATGTAGTCTTTTAGTGGAACCTCTAAAAAGACTTATATTTAGGAACGAATGGAGTATATTAGATATGCAGAAGGCTCAGGCTAAAGCCAAACTCTTCCATCTTGTAGACCAGGTTTCCATCCCCAGGTTCTAGCCTTTTTTCTGTCCCTTTTCTCACGCACCTCCTGCCCCACGTACACGTTCATGAGCCGGCCTATGTGGCGGGCGTGACACCCGCGATTTTCGATTTTCTTTTTTCTTTTCTCATTTCTGCTTTTGGTTTTTCTTTTTAAAACTAATTCGGGATTTCCAAATTTCAAAAGTTGCAAGTTTTGATTTTTTTTCTTTCAAGAAATCATAAATGTTTTTGTGAATTCAAAATTTGTTGGTGATTTTAGAAAAAATGTTCGTAAATTTCAAAAAAAAGATTTGGAAAACAATGGTCGGGAAATAAAATCATGTTCATGATTTTGAAAAAATGATCGTATATTCAAAACATATTTGTGAATCTGAAAAAATGGCCCTGAAATTTCAGAAAATGTTCACAAAAATTAAATAGAAAATCATGGATTAAAAATTTTCTTCCCCAAATTTTTATTTATTTGTCAATTCAAATATGTTTGTTGAGTCAAAAATATTAATGAATTCGAGAAATGTTCATGCGACTCAGAAAATGTTCGTCCAAACAATATAAATGTTTGTGAATTTTAAAAAAATCCAACATTTCAAAAAATGTATTGATTTAAAAAATTGTTCGCTGGTTCAAAAGTCTTTTATGTCCCGAATTTGATTAGTTTTTGGGACCTCTTTTATACGTCTAGGCGTTGGGAGTAGTTTGTGGTCGATAAGATTTGTTTTCATGGTGTTAAACATTGCTTGCGCGACACAATGACAAGCATGGCGTGCACTGGCATGCTCATTGCCTTGGAATTTACCACGTCGAATGCATTGCGATGCATGGACATCGCGGCCATCATCAGCGAGGGTGAAAAGAAAGATACATGGCAACATGGTGGGCCACCGCGTTAAAATAGAGAACGCTCATATGTCAGGGTATTGAGTCATACTTATTTACACTAGCGCGTATTTTTTTTGTCTCCCGTTGCAACACACGACTTTTTTGCTAGTATATATATAATTATACAAGTGTAGTGATGGAAAAGGTAGCTTAAGCTGACTAATTATTTATCATGCAGGTATCTTTTTTCAGGGTTGTTATCTTTTAGAGGCTGTTTGGATCGGAGCCCCCGTTCGCCCAGCCAATATTTTGGCGTTGACCGAGACAACGCAGCTCGTTTGGATGGATTCCAATCTTTTGGCTCGCCAGCGCCTCCCACCTTTCCCTCTTCTATTTCTACGCCAACGAATTGGCGAAACTGGGGCGGCCAAATCGTTCGCCAACTTTTTGGCGCGCCCACGACGCCCACGATTTGGCGTGGCGCTCCTGGGCATAAACCAAACAGCCCCTTACTCCCTCCGTCCCATGATATAAGACGTTTTTGCAAGCTATTATGAGATGGAGGAAGTACTCCCTCTAGTGTTAAAAAACATCTTACATTATCGGACGGAGGGAGTACTTTGCTGAACTTTATTGAAGAGAACCCACTGAAATCAAATGATGCACAACGATTATCCTACTGAACCAACGTCGTACCCTTTAATTACTGTTATCGCTCCTTCATTACTCTCATCCCTCGATCTCTCCATCCTCACGCTCGTCCCCATTGGCTCCCGTGCGTTTCACGCGGATCGGGCTCCCATCCGACGTCCCTCGGAGCTCCCGCTCGCTCAATGCTGGCCAAGCTTCTCTACAAATGGCCAACCCTTTGCTACCACCTCTAATTCTTTCCCTCGGGCCCCACGCATTGCTCCTCCTTTCTCCTAAAGCCGACACACAACCAGTCTGCAGTGTCCTTGGCCAGGTTAACATGCGGTGTCCCTGGCCATACATGTGGCTGCTTCCCAGCACTCGTCCGCAATGTCAGGCTTGTTGGTTTTTTCCATCTCCCGTTTCTTGATCTAACCTCCTTCAAGAAAATATAGGTGTGGTGTCGGTTAACCTGACAAGTATTTTTGTTTTTTCTGTGAGGAGGCACAAGCACAAGCAAGCTATAAAGATATGCTCCTGACAAGGGTGATGGGCTAGCCGTGTACATGATGTCTGTTTGATTCAGAAGATCCACACGAGTCCATCCAAGCAAAGGTATCGAAGAAATTATACATGCTTCCTTTGATTGTCTTGATTTGCTTTCCTTTTTCCACTATATGTATAATTGAGCCAATGGGGCATGATATCCACATTCCTTCCTCGTCTCATAGTAAATCATACGGTTTTGCTAAAACACATCTAGATGTAAGATAAGTATTGTACATCTAAGTTCTATATCATTGATCTTACGTGGAGATTCGTGTGGGTATTTTTTTCCTTTTTCTTTTTCTTTTTATGCTTGATTTAGTTATTTAGATATGTAATAACTATGTCACATCTAGATGTACCCTAGACACACCCTAAATCATATGCTGGTTTTCATACAAGATTCAGTTAGATAGTATTCAATCACGTATGTTATTGGTGCCATGATTGGGCATGTAGAATTTTATATAGAGAAAACTCTGTAGTTTTAAATAACTTGCTGCGTGTTTGGTATCAATTTGCTTTTGATTCATGTACTCCTTCCGTCCCATAATATAAGAGCGTTTTTGATATTATACTAGTACAAAAAATATTTTTATATTGTGGAAAGGAGAGGCTATGTATTAATCCATCCGTCATCTACGACTCCTCCAACCTGGACCCACAACCCCTGTGAGTGGGCCTCACCAACTTACCTGTGGGCCCAGCGATGCTCTGAGCCGCGATGCACCAGGACGCTGTAATTCAAGGGAGCTTCGTATCTCTACTATGTACTAGCAAGTAGAGGCGCGGCGACACGTCGCGCCCGTCGTGAAGCTCGTGTGCGTGGTTGTGCTGTTTTTCTTATAAAAAAAGGCAATGGATAAGTGAGCTAGCCGTTGGTAATGTGCAAGTCAATTTAACTTAGATAAATATCGAAAAGGTAGCAAAAAACAATTCGTCCATGGTTACAAACACTTAGATATATATCTTAAATGTTTCAACCAAAGTTGTTTCTACCAAGAGAAACACAATTTATAAATCGTCTGGCGCAACCAAAAGTTTAACAAAATGAAGATCCTTCGAACCAAAGGAAAATTCCTCCGGTATATATTTTAAAGATCACATTTGTAATACCCCGTCCTATAATATATGGAAATTTGTATTAGTGGATGAAGCAAGATACAGAAGAAGGAAAAACAACAGAAAAAGTGAATTGGAATATAAAAAGGATTAACCTTTATACAATGGTCCATTCTTTTAGGCTGGGTGTTGGCAACCCAGTGAAAAAATCAACAATGTCATTGTTTCCTCTAATGCATACACATTTTAGTTCATAAAACAACAAAATTTGAATGAAAATACTCAGTAGAAAGTTAGAACCTTTGCCATTATAGTGCATTGACGATTTCTTAATACACGATATTTTGAGTAATATTTGTTGCATTCCGTAACCCATAGTCATGAAAAATAGTACGCATGAGCAACATAATTAAAGATGCACTATCAATCAAAATCAAGCCTAATTCTCACAGTTAAAATGGTACTAACCTAGATACTTTAAGGCATATAATTTTCCTTGATTTGTTTATCCTATGATGTCCTGGAGGAAAGAGTTGCTAGGTATCGCGTCAGAATTATCCTAAATTTATACAGAAGGTAGAATGAGAAATAAATGCTACACTTTGTACTACTCACAATGTTATAGGTATAGAGAGTGTGTGTGCGTGTTCATATGAGTGAGTGTATGCGCGTATACGTGAGCATCTGTGTTGGCATTGGTGCTCGCATTTTCCTGGATTTATTTTAAACTCTCCAGCGATATTCATTTAGTGGGAAAAGATGTTCCCGGCGACTACGAAGGAGCCTGAGTGACTCCATGAATTTCAAGATGTTGTGTTGACTCAATATCTACATAGAAGGTAGAATGAGCAAAAAATGTTAAGCTTTATACTACTCACATCGCTATAGGGGTAGGGTGAGCGTGTGTGCGTTAATAGGGGTGAGTGTATGTGCATATATATGTGAGCACATGTGTTGTACTGTGTTGGCATTGATGGTCGCATTTTTCTGGATTTATTGCAGGCTCTTCGGTGATATTCATTTAGTGGGAGCAGACGGCCCCTGTTGACTACGATGGCATCTACAATGACTTCGTTAATCTTACGATGTTGTGCCGATTTAGTATCTTGCAGGTTATTATAAGAATAGGATGTGTGTTCATAGGGATGTGTTAGTAGAAATGTGTGTATCTACATATACGTGAGCATCAGCGTTGTACTGTGTTAAAGGTGAGCGTGTGTGCGTTAATAGGGATGAGTGTATGTGCATATATATATGTGAGCACATGTGTTGTACTGTGTTGGCATTGATGGTCGCATTTTTCTAGATTTATTGCAGGCACTTCGGTGATATTTATTTAGTGGGAGCAGACGACCCCTGTTGACTACGATGGCAACTACGATAACTTCGTTAATCTTACGATGTTGTGCCGATTTAGTATCTTGAAGGTTATTATAAGAATAAGATGTGTGTTCGTAGGGATGTGTTAGTAGAAATGTGTGTATATACATATACGTGAGCATCAGCGTTGTACTGTGTTAAAATCAACTGCAAACAAAAAATCAAATATGAAGGGACAGTGAAGAAAGCTGATGGCTTAGCATCTAGTATGTGTCAATCAGATATTGAAAACACGTGGCAATCAGTTGATAGCTAACACCCACAACGGCAAATGCACCTAAGGAGCTCTAGCTTAGTAGCTTTAATTCTTTTTAAACTCTCCAGCGATATTCATTTAGTGGGAAAAGATGTTCCCGGCGACAACGAAGGCGCCTGAGTGACTCCATGAATTTCAAGATGTTGTGTTGACTTAATATCTACATAGAAGGTAGATTGAGCAAAAAATATTACGCTTTATACTACTCACATCGCTATAGGGGTACGGTGAGCGTGTGTGCGTTAATAGGGGTGCGTGTATGTGCATATATATGTGAGCACATGTGTTGTACTGTGTTGGCATTGATGGTCGCATTTTTCTGGATTTATTGCAGGCTCTTCGGTGATATTCATTTAGTGGGAGCAGAAGGCCCCTGTTGACTACGATGGCATCTACAATGACTTCGTTAATCTTACGATGTTGTGCCGATTTAGTATCTTGAAGGTTATTATAAAAATATAATATGTGTTCATAGGGATGTGTTAGTAGAAATGTGTGTATATACATATACGTGAGCATCAGCGTTGTACTGTGTTAAAGGTGAGCGTGTGTGCGTTAATAGGGATGAGTGTATGTGCATATATATGTGAGCACATGTGTTATACTGTGTTGGCAGTGATGGTCGCATTTTTCTGGATTTATTGCCGGCTCTTCGGTGATATTCATTTAGTGGGAGCAGACGGCCCCTGTTGACTACGATGGCAACTATGATGACTTCGTTAATCTTACGATGTTGTGCCGATTTAGTATCTTGAAGGTTATTATAAGAATAAGATGTGTGTTCGTAGGGATGTGTTAGTAGAAATGTGTGTATATACATATACGTGAGCATCAGCGTTGTACTGTGTTAAAATCAACTGCAAACAAAAAATCAAATATGAACGGACAGTGAAAAAAGCTGATGGCTTAGCATCTAGTATGTGTCAATCAGATATTGAAAACACGTGGCAATCAGCTGATAGCTAACACCCACAACGGCAAATGCACCTAAGGAGCTCTAGCTTAGTAGCTTTAATTCTTTTTAAACTCTCCAGCGATATTCATTTAGTGGGAAAAGATGTTCCCGGCGACTACGAAGGCGCCTGAGTGACTCCATGAATTTCAAGATGTTGTGTTGACTCAATATCTACATAGAAGGTAGAATGAGCAAAAAATGTTACGCTTTATACTACTCACATCGCTATAGGGGTAGGGTGAGCGTGTGTGCGTTAATAGGGGTGAGTGTATGTGCATATATATGTGAGCACATGTGTTGTACTGTGTTGGCATTGATGGACGCATTTTTCTGGATTTATTGCAGGCTCTTCGGTGATATTCATTTAGTGGGAGCAGACGGCCCCTGTTGACTACGATGGCATCTACAATGACTTCGTTAATCTTACGATATTGTGCCGATTTAGTATCTTGCAGGTTATTATAAGAATAGGATGTGTGTTCGTAGGGATGTGTTAGTAGAAATGTGTGTATCTACATATACGTGAGCATCAGCGTTGTACTGTGTTAAAGGTGAGCGTGTGTGCGTTAATAGGGATGAGTGTATGTGCATATATATGTGAGCACATGTGTTGTACTGTGTTGGCATTGATGGTCGCATTTTTCTAGATTTATTGCAGGCACTTCGGTGATATTTATTTAGTGGGAGCAGACGACCCCTGTTGACTACGATGGCAACTACGATAACTTCGTTAATCTTACGATGTTGTGCCGATTTAGTATCTTGAAGGTTATTATAAGAATAAGATGTGTGTTCGTAGGGATGTGTTAGTAGAAATGTGTGTATATACATATACGTGAGCATCAGCGTTGTACTGTGTTAAAATCAACTGCAAACAAAAAATCAAATATGAACGGACAGTGAAAAAAGCTGATGGCTTAGCATCTAGTATGTGTCAATCAGATATTGAAAACACGTGGCAATCAGCTGATAGCTAACACCCACAACGGCAAATGCACCTAAGGAGCTCTAGCTTAGTAGCTTTAATTCTTTTTAAACTCTCCAACGATATTCATTTAGTGGGAAAAGATGTTCCCGACGACTACGAAGGCGCCTGAGTGACTCCATGAATTTCAAGATGTTGTGTTGACTCAATATCTACATAGAAGGTAGAATGAGCAAAAAATGTTACGCTTTATACTACTCACATCGCTATAGGGGTACGGTGAGCGTGTGTGCGTTAATAGGGGTGAGTGTATGTGCATATATATGTGAGCACATGTGTTGTACTGTGTTGGCATTGATGGTCGCATTTTTCTGGATTTATTGCAGGCTCTTCGGTGATATTCATTTAGTGGGAGCAGAAGGCCCCTGTTGACTACGATGGCATCTACAATGACTTCGTTAATCTTACGATGTTGTGCCGATTTAGTATCTTGAAGGTTATTATAAGAATATAATATGTGTTCGTAGGGATGTGTTAGTAGAAATGTGTGTATCTACATATACGTGAGCATCAGCGTTGTACTGTGTTAAAGGTGAGCGTGTGTGCGTTAATAGGGATGAGTGTATGTGCATATATATGTGAGCACATGTGTTCTACTGTGTTGGCATTGATGGTCGCATTTTTCTGGATTTATTGCCGGCTCTTCGGTGATATTCATTTAGTGGGAGCAGACGGCCCCTGTTGACTACGATGGCAACTACGATGACTTCGTTAATCTTACGATGTTGTGCCGATTTAGTATCTTGAAGGTTATTATAAGAATAAGATGTGTGTTCGTAGGGATGTGTTAGTAGAAATGTGTGTATATACATATACGTGAGCATCAGTGTTGTACTGTGTTAAAATCAACTGCAAACAAAAAATCAAATATGAACGGACAGTGAAAAAAGCTGATGGCTTAGCATCTAGTATGTGTCAATCAGATATTGAAAACACGTGGCAATCAGCTGATAGCTAACACCCACAACGGCAAATGCACCTAAGGAGCTCTAGCTTAGTAGCTTTAATTCTTTTTAAACTCTCCAGCGATATTCATTTAGTGGGAAAAGATGTTCCCGGCGACTACGAAGGCGCCTGAGTGACTCCATGAATTTCAAGATGTTGTGTTGACTCAATATCTACATAGAAGGTAGAATGAGCAAAAAAAATGTTACGCTTTATACTACTCACATCGCTATAGGGGTAGCGTGAGCGTGTGTGCGTTAATAGGGGTGAGTGTATGTGCATATATATGTGAGCACATGTGTTGTACTGTGTTGGCATTGATGGTCGCATTTTTCTGGATTTATTGCAGGCTCTTCGGTGATATTTATTTAGTGGGAGCAGAAGGCCCCTGTTGACTACGATGGCATCTACAATGACTTCGTTAATCTTACGATGTTGTGCCGATTTAGTATCTTGAAGGTTATTATAAAAATAAGAAGTGTGTTCGTAGGGATGTGTTAGTAGAAATGTGTGTATATACATATACGT
The DNA here is from genome assembly GCA_039707655.1 of Elymus sibiricus. NCBI lineage: Eukaryota > Viridiplantae > Streptophyta > Magnoliopsida > Poales > Poaceae > Elymus > Elymus sibiricus. Next base: position 27,338,446 of record CM077673.1, on the reverse strand, counting down.
GAGCATCAGCGTTGTATTGTGTCAAAATCAATTGCAAACAAAAAATCAAATATGAACGGACAGTGAAAAAAACTGATGGCTTAGCATCTAGTATGTGTCAATCAGATATTGAAAACACGTGGCAATCAGCTGATAGCTAACACCCACAACGGCAAATGCACCTAAGGAGCTCTAGCTTAGTAGCTTTAATTCTTTATATATATATATATATATATATATATATATATATATATATATATATATATATATATATATATATATATATATATGGATGTGTGTATGTAAATCAAGCAGTATTTGAGCAGATTAGTAATGAAAGCGCACTCTTGCATCATGTTTTGTTTTGATGACGACGGAATAAGGGAACTAACGAATTTTGCAATATTAATAAGCAGGGGACTGGAGTTTCATTCGTACACGACTTTCATGTAAACGGACAGCAAATTCCATGTCAAATCAGAAATTCAGAATATAAGATTGCTAGTGTACAGTATATGATTGCAGTGGTTTTCTTCGTTCCTTGTGTTTTTAGGTTCAATCTCCGGACAGCTCGTCCCACGGTTGTGTCAAAGAATTGGATCCTTTGACCACAAGATCTTCAGACGTGGATAAATCTTCAGATGGCAGCCAGAAGAAACTGGCACTCGGTGTACATTGCACTACAATTTACAAGGACAAATCTTACATTGCATTACATTTTACAAGGACAAATCTTACAAGGGGACCTGAAATTCGCACCAATGTAACCAACAGTGCAGTGTGGATAAGAAATTATGCACAAACTAACAGTGCAATTGCAAGATTCACTAGTTATTTGGTACGTAGTAAGAAATCGGATCCTTTGACCACAAGATATTCAGAAGTGGATAAATTTTCAGATGCCAGCTAAGGACAAAGTTCGGAAACTGGCACTCTGTACGTGGTACAACACGGCAGGGACATAATCTTACACAGGGACTTTATCTTCCTTGCTTACAGAAAAGTACACTGCAGGGACATACTCCCTCCGTTCCTAAATATAACTCTTTTTACAGATTCCACTACGGACTACATACGAAGTAAAATGAATGAATCCACACTCTAAAGTATGTCTATATACACTCGTATGTAGTTTGTAGTGGAATCTCTAAAAAGACTTATATTTATGAACGAAGGGAGTAGAATACATGTGTCCACACAGCACCACAACTCATCTTTGTGACATGTCAATATACACGATTCAACTCCACCATATATTAGAGCAAGACTAGAAATGCAACTTACATTTGTGTGCAAAGCAAACAACTACGAACAACTTCCTTGCAACTCTTGTTATGGTTCCACTGCCGAATATAATTACACCACTTGCTTCAACACACTACTATTACAGCAGCAGCAGCTGCAGCGACGCCGGACCGGAACCAAGCAGCCGGCCCGAGGCAAGCCACCCTGCATAAATACACAGCCGGTCACCCCTGCGAGGAGGTCTGCACAAGACCAACATAGCCAGTCATCATCCCCCCAAAGTCAAATAGGGCCCCAACCACGGCCCAAAAACTACGCTGCTACTGGTACTGTTGGGGATATAACCCCGTAGTAAGACCTGCCCAGGAGGGGCCAGGTCATACCTGGCGGCTCGTAGCCAAGATCTTAAGGGTGGGCTGGAAGATGAAGGCAGGCCGCATGGCGGCTTACCAGACGGGCCAAGACGAAGGCCCAGAGACAGAAGATGGTGTGAGACCCGGGCGGTTAAGCCGCCCGGAGACGGCTTGCCCAAGGTGGCAAGGCGGCTTAGAGAAAGGATTGACTACGTTGTATGAGTCGGTTTGGGACTCGTGTAACCCAGGGCCTCGACCTCCTATATAAAGGTGAGACCCTGGGGCGGCTTAGACAGAAACCAATTAATCGAGAACTAGGTCAAGCGAATCCGCTCCCTTGTAATCGATACACCAATCAATACAACACAAGCAGGACGTAGGCTTTTACCTCTTCCCGAGGGGCCGAACCTGGGTAAACTCGTGTCCCTCGTCCCGATCAACCCCTTTGAGTCCACCGCCTTAGCGATGGCCTCGAATCTAAGTCTTCGGACATCTGTCGTGACAAAACCACGACAGTTTGCGCCCACCGTGGGGCTAGCACGCGGTGGTGTTGAGTTCTCAAAGGGCTCTCTCCTAGGGATCGAGGGGTACGCCGTTGGCATGATGACAAAGAGTCGCCGCGGCAAGCTCTACATCGACGACGCTGGATGGGAACCGGAGGCCGACTCAATCGAGTACGGGTACCGGGTTCCCTTCGGCAAGGTTCACGTGTTCATCGGCAAGATCGGCGACTCTAAGATCGGGCCGGGCATCTGCACCGACCTCGTCGAGCCGGCCCGGCGCGCGCAACCCGCCCGTGCTCAACCCGGGCGGAGGAGCGTTTTCGTCAGCTTCACGCAAGGCAGGGAAGATTCCGTGTCAGGAGGAGACACCTTGGCTTTTTCAGATGAGGGATCCTCTAGTGGAGATGCAGAGTCAATCTACCAGCTTCACGACGGTGGGATCGGGGGTTGTGCCGATGGTGACAGTATTCCGGAGCCCTACGACCCGCCAAGCCGAGCCGCTGTATTCATGGCTGGCCCGGCGCCGGCTTCCAACGGCACGACATCCGGGGCGGCGGCAGGAGCAGATACACCCGATGCTGAGCCACCTAAGCCGCCGGCTCAGGTCTTGCTGGAACTTATGGATGAATTGACGACCCTGATGGCCACGGAGGTGACAGCCGGAAATCAAGCAGAGTGTAATGCAGGGATCACCCGGATCAAGGGACAGATGGCTCAGGCTCAAGAGGATATCAACGCATTGCAAGTTCAGATGAACGCTGAGTCGGAACGACTGAGGGCGGAGGCTCTCCGCTTCAGCTTGGATCAGCGAGCTTCGGAGGCAGTTCAGCGGAGGAGGACCCAGGTCGGTCTCCCTATTCAGCCTCGAAACCTTTTTAACACTCCTGGAGCGGGGCCTAGTACGCCGCCGGTGATGACCCGGGCCGTGGAGGCACCCGGCAGCCAGACCCGCCACGGAGGAATCGGACTCCACCACGGCACCTGGTGACACCGCCTGGCCATTATTCTAACTCGGTGGAGAACATGATAGCGGCGGCTGCCAGGTTTGATGCACTCCCCCTTGCTGAAGGAACGCCGTTTGCTGAGGAGGCCCGAAACGCGATTAAATTGCTACAGACGGCGGTGGCTCAGCAAGAAAAGTATACATACAGCCGGAGTCGGGTGCACTCCACGCCCGTCCACAGCCGTAGCTACAGCCGGCGCATAGAGTCGCCAGCCGTCTCCAGCAGCGAGCAAAGACGTAACCCGCCCAACGATAACTCGCCTGGAAGGAATGCTCAGGAGATCATGGATAGGGGGCGAGCCCAGCGAGGGTCAACGCCGGTGATGGATTACCCGGCGGTTCCTGAGCCAGCACCCATAGCCCCTCCCGCCTCAGCGGGGGCTGGAGTTTCATCCAGGGGAGTTGGTGTGCCATGCCTCATGGCGGCTTTACGGAACGAACGTTTGTCCAAGGACTTTAAGGGGCCGCGGAAGGTGCCTAACTACACGGCTGATTTACCCCCTGAGGCCTAGATTGAGAACTATGAGCTTGCCATGGAGATGCTGGACGTCAGTGAGGCGGTTTGTGCAAAGTACTTCATCATGATGTTAGAAGGACCGGCTCGCACTTGATTGAAGGGATTGCCTCCTAATACCATCACGTCTTGGGCCGAGTTGAAGGCGCGTTTTATCAAGAACTTCAAGGGAACATGCAAGCAACCCATGACGATTGTGGATCTTGACCATTGTATACAGCAGGAAGGAGAATCGGCCCACCATTGGGTCCGGCGGGTGTTGACGGTCATCCACTCATCTGAGAATATTTCGGCGTCTCAAGCGGTTCTGATTTTGGAGAAAAACTGTCATTTTTTGCCTCTTAAGCAGAAGCTTGGACAGCTGAAGCGTTCCTGTCAGGACATGGGTGAGCTCATGACGGCTCTCACCAAATATGCAGATTCAGATACCACCAAGGACCCGAGCTCCGATGATGAGAGATCGGTTCAGGGTAAGAAAAATAACAATGGCAAGAGTCAACAGCAAAACGCGGCTGGAAACGGCAACCCGGGCAAGCAGAAGAACCCAGACGGCGGGTCAGAATTGGTGGCGAACACCAGCGCTGGGAACAATCGCGCTAAGGGTAACGGGAACTTCAGGCCGCCCTTCAACAAGGGTAAAACACCTTTCAACCTGGAAGAGATGCTCAACAAACCTTGTCCAGAGCACAGCCGGCCCGATAAGCCGGCAGGCCATACATGGAGGGATTGCAGTATTATGCGGCGGTTCCGGGATTACAGCCTTCAACAGCATCGTAATAACGGTAATGGTCCGTCAGGCGGCTCAGGGCCGGGCGGTTCAGGAACCGGCTTTAGCGCCGGCGGCTCAGGATCCGGTTACCAGGGTCAAGACAATCAAGGAGGTCATCATCAGCAACCTGGCAATGGTGGTCAGCAGCAGAATAACCAGTCAGGGTACCAGAGTAACCCAAAGCAACTCAGCGGGGGTCAGTATCATGTTTTCACTACAAGCCTAGACAAACGAGATCAAAAGCTACACAAGAGGGCGGTCAACGCGGCCACGCCGGCTCTCCCGCAATATTTGAAGTGGTCTGAATATCCAATCTCATGGAGTATGTGTTGACACACGAACGCGTCTCGCGTACCCTCAACGCCGGGGGTGATGCACCGCAGCTCACGTCGAGGGAGGTCCTACCGGCAGCGCGATACGCAAGACAACCGGAGGACGCTTTTGAAGACCCGAAACCCCGCGCACCCGGGAGGGACCCCGTCAGGGAGCGCGGCGGCTATGGGCTGCCCTAGGTCGATTCGCTCGCCCCTAGGGCCTCGGAGTTCGCAGCTCTCCAACACGAAGAACGACGAAGAACGAGGAAGAAGATACGAGGGTAGGAGACAAAACGTAGGTGAAAAAGTAGTATATTGATTGTTCGATTGTGTGTTGTTTCAATCGGCCGTCACCCCCAACATATATAAGAGGCGGCTGGACTTTCCGTACAAGCAAAGGATTCATCTAGGCTTTCCTTACAAGAAAATTACATTAATTCACGTCCTAGAGTCCTAGTTCTGGTCCCGCTCGGATTCAGCCTGAATCTGGTCCAATCTCCTGTCTTGCTCCTTGCGTGGGCCGTGGAATCTGCACACGACCTCCGATGGAGATGGTCCAAACACGAATTTTGTGCGCTTCGACGAGGCCAATAATCCGTATGTTGATCACTTTTCCAAATAAGGCCATCTTGAATACTCCACGGGGTCATCCTTAATTTCGAGTCGGACTCATTCATATAGCTGACTGGACCATCCGACTCTTGTATCGTCTCTGCAGGTCATATACTACGTCGGATGACGATGACTCCAAAAGCAAAGTTGACCGTTTCGACGAGACGAACAACTTTCATGTTGAACACTTTTTGATCTGAGGCCATCTAGATAAGTATTTGAGCACATCTTCAGCATCTCGTCGGACAGTTTTTACTGTTCACGCGCGTCAAGCTTCCCCGGCAAGGTACTGTTCACGCGGCGAGGGCACTGTTCACGCGCGGCAAGCCCCCCGGCATGTTACTGTTCACGTGCGGCAAGTTTTTCCCCGGCAAGGGTACTGTTCACCCCGGCAAGGTACTGTTCACCGGCAAGCTTTCCCCGGCAATGGTACTGTTCACGCGCGGCAAGCTTCCCCGGCAAGGTACTGTTCACGCGCGGCAAGCTCCCCCGGCAATGTTACTGTTCACGCGCGGCAAGCTTTCCCCGGCAAGGGTACTGTTCACCCCGGCAAGGGTACTGTTCACCCGGCAAGCTTTCCCCGGCAACGGTACTGTTCACGCGCGGCAAGCTTTCCCCGGCAAGGTTACTGTTCACCCGGCAAGGTTACTGTTCACGCGGCGAGCTTTCTGGCTGCACCTTGCGGGCCCTTTTTGAGGCAGTAAACGACCTCGGATGAAAATGTGCCCAAAAGCATTTTTGACCGTTTCGACGAGACGAAGACAATTCATGTAGAAAGTTTTCTCATATGAGATCATCTTAAGGGCGTAATCAGCCGAATAGTGTTCTGGATACAAAATCCCAGTACTTCGAACACAATTTCGGCTTTCGAGATGAGATCGGATGGCAATGGCCCAAACTTCAAAGTTTCTCCTTGCCGGATCGCCTCCTTGCCGGGCCGTCTCCATGCCGGATCACCTCCTTGCCGGGTCGTCTCCTTGCCGGATCGCCTCCTTGCCGGACTGTCTCCTGCCTCTGTTTGGGTCTTCGGCAAGCACTCAAAACCGGCAAGCTTTTCGCTTGAGCCCACCTTTACTGCATTCTGCATCGTGCCAAAATCAGGTGTCAACACATGCCCCCCTGTTTTTCGGCAAAACTTGTGTGGCGAAAAATAATTTGCATTAGGCTTGTTCTAAGGACGATGTCAACACTCCATCGGCCATTAATATGTGCTTAGGGCGATAATTATATATCGGCCATTGCCTATTTAGGCTTCTTGCCACACACTTGGGTGGTACTTCTTCAAATACCTGTCATTGAGAGCTCGAGGTAGCAATGTTCCTTGCATGGATTCCACCAAATATGAATTTCCGGGAACTATTCTTGCAATCTTGAAAGGACCTTCCCAGCTTGGAGACCACTTCCCGAATTTTCTGTCCTTTGAACCAATCGGTAGAATCACCTTCCATACAAGATCACCAATCTGAAAATTCTTCAACCTGACCTTCTTATTGTAAGCTCTTGCTACCCTCAACTTGTCCCTTTCTATGGCTTTTAATGCAGTCAAACGTTTATCGGCAACCTCATCAACGTTGTCCATCATCAAGTTATAAAAGTCCACTGCCGATAAATCATTTTGTTTGGCTATTCTCAAAGCATTCAAATTCACCTCTACCGGTAAAACGGCTTCTTGACCATATACGAGCTCATATGGAGTTACTTTCGTCGCACCATGCCTTGAGATTCTATGCACCCACAAAGCCTCGGACAATAATTCATGCCACCTTCTTGGATTATCTTCAATCTTCTTCTTGATGAGCTTGATCAAAATTTTGTTGCTAGACTCAGCTTGTCCATTGGCTTGAGCATAATACGGGGAGGAATTGAGCAACTTTATCTTATATGATTTGGCAAATCTTCTAACTTGATGAGACATGAAAGATGAACCTTGATCCGTAGTTAATGTTTGCGGAATACCGAATCTATGAATAATGTGCTCACTTATGAATTGAATTACCTCCGTATGCGTCATATTCTTGAGAGGTACTGCTTCAGACCACTTAGTGAAATAATCAGTTGCCACCAACACGAACCGATGCCCCTTTGAAGAGGAAGGATGAATCTCTCCAATAAAGTCCAATCCCCAACCTCTAAAGGGCCACGGCTTGATAATAGGATGTAACATAGCAGCGGGAGCTAACTGAATATCACCAAACTTTTGACAAGCTTCACATCCTTTATAATACCTGAAGCAATCATGGATCATCGTCGGCCAATAAAATCCAGCACGTCGTAACAACCACTTCATCTTGGGGGCCGACTGATGAGTACCGCAAATCCCTTCATGAACCTCTCCCATAGCAACTCTTGCTTGATCCTCGTCCAAACACTTCAAAAGAACATCTTCAACTGTTCGGCGATAAAGACCACCGTCTCTTATTGTATATTTGAAAGCCATGCGCCGAACAGCCCTGTCCACCCTTTCACTCGGATTGTACAAGTAATCAATAATGGGCTTTCTCCAATCATGATTTTCACCTGTACTAGATTTATTGTTAGTGACCGAATCAGTGGGCTCTGGTTCGGCCTCCCCTATATTAGCAAGACAAGACATCGGCTCTTGAGAGATATGAAACATGCCATGATTGACATGATAGCCAGATGCTTGCTGTGCTAACTCATTTGCTCTCCAATTATCATGTCTAGATATATGAGCAATGCCAAAATGATCCAAAGTAGAAATTATATCCAGACATTTATCAAGATAAACATTAAGTGATTCGTCTAAACATTGAAAAACTTTGGATACTTGTTGCACTACTAATAACGAATCACCAAAAGCCTCAATATGTGTAGCACCTATGGCCAGCAACATCTCTAAACCGAATAACAATGCTTCATATTCGGCTTGATTATTTGTGCAAAAATATTCTAAGCGGCATGAGGCTTCAAAAACAGCACCATAAGGAGATATATAAGCAATACCAACACCTTGGCCGTTGCTACAAACTGAACCGTCAAAATATAATCTCCATGGTACTAACGAGACAAGGTTTATATCAATATCTTGCTTGTCTTTAATCCGATGCTCAACGATAAAATCAGCAACAATTTGGCCTTTCATGGATTTTAGAGATTCATAAGCCAAATCATACTCAATTAAAGCATAAGCCCATTTACCAATTCTACCACTAAGAATTGGTCTATGCAACATATATTTAATGACATCGGTTTGACAAGCTACTATGCAAGAACTTGGCACTAGATAATGTCTCAATTTTGTGCAAGCATAGTATAAGCATAGGCATAATTCTTCAATATACGTATACCTTGTCTCAGCATCCAATAAACGTCGGCTCAAATAAGTGATAGCATGCTCTTTTCCTTCGGTTTCTTGAGTCAAAACAGCACCAATAACACCTTCCTCGGCTGCAATGTAAAGTCTAAAGGGCTCTCTATGCTTGGGCGCCTTCATCACCGGAGGAGTGCACAAATAATTTTTAATCATATCAAATGCTTCTTGCTGTTTTGCCCCCCAAGTAAAATCAACATCATTCTTCAACCGAAGGATATGAGTAAATGCATCAACCTTCCCTGACAAATTAGCTATGAACCTCCTCAAATAATTGACCTTGCCAAGAAATTTTTGCATATCTCTCTTGCATATTGGAGCCTCCACTTTTTGTATAGCTTCTATCTTTTTGGGATCAATCTCTATGCCATCTTCATGAATAATGAAACCCAAAAACTTACCAGCCGACACGCCAAACGTACACTTCAAAGGATTCATCTTCAGCCCATATTTCTTCATCCTCTCAAAAGTTAAACGCAAATCGGCTAAGTGAGATTTAAAAGCATCCGATTTGACAACAATATCATCAATATAGACTTCAAGTATAACCCCGAGTAAATCATGAAAAATCAAATTCATTGCCCTTTGATATGTGGCGCCGGCATTCTTCAATCCAAAGGTCATTACTGTCCACTCAAATAATCCAAGGAAACCGGGGCACCGAAAAGCCGTTTTGGACATGTCCTCTTCAGCCATGAAAATTTGGTTGTACCCCGCATTGCCATCAAGAAAGCTAATAACCTTATGTCCAGAAGCATCATTAATAAGCATGTCGGCTATAGGCATAGGATACTCATCTTTGGGCATAGCTCTATTCAAATCCCTGAAATCAATGCACACCCTCAACTTGCCGGAGCCTTTCTCTTCCACTGGCACAATATTAGAAATCCATTCGGCATACCTGCAAGGTCTAATAAAATTAGCTTTAAGCAAACGACCGATCTCTTCCTTGATCCGGTCATATATTCTTGGATTAAACTTTCTAGCCGATTGTTTATACGGTCTAAAACCGGCTTTTATAGGTAACCGATGCTCCACTAGCTCTCGGCTTAAACCTGGCATCTCATGATATTCCCATGCAAAGCAACAAATATATTCTTTCAATAGCTCGATTAACTTGACTTTACAATCGGCTTTCAAATTTTTGTTTACATATGTCGGCCTAGGAATTGAGCCATCTCCAATATCTATTTCTTGTAATGGATCGGCCGATGTAAAACCTTGTCCCAGTTTATCCATATCACCTAACTCCTCTATAGACTCATACATATCTTTCCCATTGGACCGATATTCTGCAAGCCGCTTTTGTAACCACTCAGAATTAGGATCCATTTAAATACGTCATACCTTGGAGCCGATTTCCACCAACCGGCTTTAAAGAAACGGGTACAAAACCACTCTTGGTGGCGCTGAGAAAGTCAAACTCTGATAAGTCCCGTCCCGTCAAGCAAGCAACATTGGGGTGTTGCCAATCCACCGGTGTATCGGCTAAAGCAACGCAAGCCGAATTATCCGCATGAACGATCTCCACTTCATCATCAACCCATTGAATTAAAAACTGATGCATAGTGGATGGCACACATTGGTTTGCATGAACCCAATCACGGCCTAGAATGACGTTGTAGTTACCTTGCACCTCGGCGACAAAGAATGCAGTAGCTAAAGTTTTGCTCCCAACCGTAAGCTCCACGTACATCACCCCTTTGGCTTCGGTTTTCTCTTTGCCTTCAAATCCATTGAGCACCATATTGGTCTTCATCAATCCTTCGTCGGGCAAACCCAATTTCTTGAAGATTGAATAAGGCATGAGATTCACTACAGCACCACCATCGACAAGCATTCGAGTAATCGGTGACCCGTTGATATGGCCTCTGAGGTACAACGGTTTCAAGTGCGTCACTGGTTCTTTTGGCTTCTCAAATATTGCATTCTTAGGACCAAAATCCAGCTGAGCCACCTCCCCTTCTTCATCTATAGCACGAAACTCAGCGGGTAAATAAAACACCATGTTGATATCCATTCCTTCATGTACTGGTGTATGCTCACAATCTACCACGTCGCCCTCCTCCTCGAGTGTGTTCAGTGCCGGGCTTGCCGGTGTTGGGCTTGCCGGGCCTGCCGAGCTTGCCGGGTCTGCCGAGCTTGCCGGATCTGGGTTTGCCCTCTTCATTGATTTTGAAATCTGTTCGGGCGAAACGGAATCAATAGGCGCTGTAGACGATGTAACAGCAGTAGCATCGTCCTTCCTTGGTGGTACAGGTGCTGATGTGACAGATGTAGAAACCACCGCTCTTTGTATTCGCTTAGGCACCCATACTTGTTCTGTAGGTACCATGGGCCGAACGTCATTGAACCACTCATCTCTTTTCTTCTCGGCCTCCTGTTCTGCCATCTCATGACTCCTTAACCTCTGTAGTTTCCTCTTTTGCGTTTTTGTTAGCCCTGGAGGACACCACTTAGGCTGCATGTACTTTGGATCTTTGAACTTGGCTTTGCTCGTGCTAGCTTCATGATTTCCAGCCGAGTGTTTTGGCGCGATAGCAAGTATCGGCTCAGCAGGGTTGCTACGCACAGTCGGCTGTTGTATGGTGAATGTTTCAGTACCTAAGATGAGTGAGTCAGCATCAACTTTTTCTTTGCCCTTTCCAGACCCAACTGCTGCACTTGGTGATTTGGCACGCCACACCTGCTTGTTGATCCCTTCTTGATTATTCTGCATTGGCCGATTGACTCCTTTATTCAAACGGCCTCGAGTGGGATAAGAAAACTTCTCACGTATAGGCCTCCTTGGTTCTGCCCATCCTGGATGAAAAGCATAAGGGGCCATTGGGGGCTGCCCCCATCCTCCATTGAAGCCTCCCATGTAATGTGGCGCATAAGGTGGTGGCGCCATCCATGGTCTTGGCGCCCACGGCCCATATGTCCTTGCATGATGCTGAAATTCTTGCCTTGGAGGTGATCTTGAACGCTTCAAATTAGCTGACCGATTAGAGCTAGAACCGGCCGCTTGATTGGCGTATTTGGACAGCAACATATCAAAAGTTGGTTTGATTTTCTTGCGCTGCACTTTGGCTTCATTCAGCTTCCACTTGCCAACTTCCGGACTCTTGGGCTTGACAAACTTAACACGGGTATTCTCTTGCTCTTGCGGTTGCCCCCCCGAGTGCAGGATTCTTGATAGTGATTTTGATTATCTCCCCGCCATCGGGTTGCTTGTCGAGCACCACTTGCCTTCCCAAGACCTTGTCGCCATCTCTGTTTTTCCTGGGCTCACCAATGACAATATTAGTTTTATTAGCGGATTCGGCCACTTCCGGCCGAATGAGCACCTTTTTCCCCTCCAAATCCAGAGTATTCATTGGGAAGGGCTGCTTATCAACTTGCATCTCAGAAAAGTTCAATCGTCCGTCATTAATGGCCGATTGTATCTGTCGTCGAAAAACATTGCAATCATTAGTAGCATGAGAAAAAGAATTATGATACTTGCAATAAGCACGCCGTTTCAGCTCCTCAAACGGCGGTAAAGTATGAGATATTCTAATAATCTTAGCTTGTAGCAAAGCATCAAATATTCTATCACATTTAGCAATATTAAAAGTAAACTTCATCTCATCATCACGATTCTTATGAATCGGCTTTAAATCATTGCAAGTAAATGGTTTGGCCTTCGAGGGCCAAACAAATTCAGCAGCATAAATATCACCCTCATCGTCTGAACGATCACTATCATATTCAACCATATTCATCTTTGGACGATCAGTTTTATATCTATGCACTTCTTTAAGCTCCTTGCTTCGGCTTTCATGAGCCAAAGCCCTCTGTAAGACTTGGTTGATACTTATAAATTCATAGCCTTCTAGTTTCTCTCTAATATGAGCTCTCAAACCATTAAGCACAAGATCAGCCAAGTCTCTCTCAGTTATCACTAAACTATAGCACCGGTTTTTTGTTTCCCTAAATCTCTTGACGTAATCAGAGACCGATTCGTCATGCTTCTGCTTAACCGATGTAAGATGTGACAACTTAAGTTCATTATCGCCGCTATAAAAATGATCATGAAATTTTTTCTCTAGCTGCAACCATACACGAATAGAGCCATGCGGCAAAGAAGAAAACCATGAAAATGCGGTACCAGTTAATGACAAAGGAAATAAACGCACTTTCAATTCATTTATCGAACCTGCTTCACCCAATTGTGCTAGGTATTGGCTAACATGCTCCCATGTGGTTTTTGTGCCCTCTCCATTAAACTTAACAAAATCTGGAATTTTATACCCTTGAGGGCACGGAATTGCATCAAAGTACTCAGGATACGGCTTTTGATAAATCCGATTCCTAGGTAGTTCAACACCAAAATTCTCTCGAAGTGTTTTAGCCATCTCCTCTCTAAACCTAGCTAGAGCATCATCCGTAGTAGACGATGAAGCTTGTGGCACTGGCATAGGAGGATTGGGGTTAGCAATCATGGGTGTAAATTGTGACATGTTTGCCGAACCATAGTTCGGCAATGATCTAGCAGTGTTTCCACATATTTGGTTCGGCGTTGCCACCGAACTCTGCATAAAAGGATTAAGTGGTGCAGCCACAATTTGATTGGTATGGGTAGGAAAATAATTCATCGGCATGGGAGGCGCCGATGAAATAGGCAAAGCTGAATCAGGGTTTCCTATACTAGCAGGCATGTTAGGCATATTCTTCTGAGCATTAGTATTGTCTAAGAAAGCTTGATAGATCAGATTATTGCTATCAGTAATACGATTCTCAATTTCAGCCCATTGCTCAGGAGAAAAGGTAGTACTTACAGAAGGTTTAACCTGCTCAGTTTGAAGAGGAGGAAACTTGATTTCTCCAACCGGAGTGATATTGCCTTGGCGGTCCTTCTTGAAGTTTCCAAGGAACTCCTGCAACTCCTTCTCTTCACGCGCCTTCTTGTACTCCTCATAAGCTTGACGATGCTCGGCCGATAACTCCTCTAGATTGGGCCTGATAATTTTATTGGCGTCAACTTCCGAGGGATTGGGAAGATTGGACATGATGGATGATGATTCTTGATCAAAAGGTCCCCAGCGGAGTCGCCAAAAAGTGTGTTGACACACGAACGCGTCACGCGTACCCTCAACGCCGGGGGTGATGCACCGCAGCTCACGTCGAGGGAGGTCCTACCGGCAGCGCGATACGCAAGACAACCGGAGGACGCTTTTGAAGACCCGAAACCCCGCGCACCCGGGAGGGACCCCGTCAGGGAGCGCGGCGGCTATGGGCTGCCCTAGGTCGATTCGCTCGCCCCTAGGGCCTCGGAGTTCGCAGCTCTCCAACACGAAGAACGACGAAGAACGAGGAAGAAGATACGAGGGTAGGAGACAAAACGTAGGTGAAAAAGTAGTATATTGATTGTTCGATTGTGTGTTGTTTCAATCGGCCGTCACCCCCAACATATATAAGAGGCGGCTGGACTTTCCGTACAAGCAAAGGATTCATCTAGGCTTTCCTTACAAGAAAATTACATTAATTCACGTCCTAGAGTCCTAGTTCTGGTCCCGCTCGGATTCAGCCTGAATCTGGTCCAATCTCCTGTCTTGCTCCTTGCGTGGGCCGTGGAATCTGCACACGACCTCCGATGGAGATGGTCCAAACACGAATTTTGTGCGCTTCGACGAGGCCAATAATCCGTATGTTGATCACTTTTCCAAATAAGGCCATCTTGAATACTCCACGGGGTCATCCTTAATTTCGAGTCGGACTCATTCATATAGCTGACTGGACCATCCGACTCTTGTATCGTCTCTGCAGGTCATATACTACGTCGGATGACGATGACTCCAAAAGCAAAGTTGACCGTTTCGACGAGACGAACAACTTTCATGTTGAACACTTTTTGATCTGAGGCCATCTAGATAAGTATTTGAGCCCATCTTCAGCATCTCGTCGGACAGTTTTTACTGTTCACGCGCGGAAAGCTTCCCCCGACAAGGTACTGTTCACGCGGCGAGGGTACTGGTCACGCGCGGCAAGCCCCCCGGCATGTTACTGTTCACGCGCGGAAAGTTTTTCCCCGGCAAGGGTACTGTTCACCCCGGCAAGGTACTGTTCACCCGGCAAGTTTTCCCCGGCAATGGTACTGTTCACGCGCGGCAAGCTTCCCCGGCAAGGTACTGTTCACGCGACGAGGGTACTGTTCACCCGGCAAGTTACTGTTCACGCGCGGCAAGCTCCCCGGCAATGTTACTGTTCACGCGCGGCAAGCTTTCCCCGGCAAGGGTACTGTTCACCCCGGCAAGGATACTGTTCACCCGGCAAGCTTTCCCCGGCAACGGTACTGTTCACGCGCGGCAAGCTTTCCCCGGCAAGGTTACTGTTCACCCGGCAAGGTTACTGTTCACGCGGCGAGCTTTCTGGCTGCACCTTGCGGGCCCTTTTTGAGGCAGTAAACGACCTCGGATGAAAATGTGCCCAAAAGCAATTTTGACCGTTTCGACGAGACGAAGACAATTCATGTAGAAAGTTTTCTCATATGAGATCATCTTAAGGGCGTAATCAGCCGAATAGTGTTCTGGATACAAAATCCCAGTACTTCGAACACAATTTCGGCTTTCGAGATGAGATCGGATGGCAATGGCCCAAACTTCAAAGTTTCTCCTTGCCGGATCGCCTCCTTGCCGGGCCGTCTCCATGCCGGATCACCTCCTTGCCGGGCCGTCTCCTTGCCGGATCGCCTCCTTGCCGGACTGTCTCTTGCCTCTGTTTGGGTCTTCGGCAAGCACTCAAAACCGGCAAGCTTTTCGCTTGAGCCCACCTTTACTGCATTCTGCATCGTGCCAAAATCAGGTGTCAACAGTAGGGAGGATCACCCGCCGCGGGTTGAGAATCCGGGGCACTTGGCTCTTGTGGTAGCACCTCAGGTTGGAGGTTGTAAGTTTACAAAGATGCTAATGGATGGTGGCGGCAGCATCAACATCTTATATTACAACACTTTCCAGCGGATGGAGTTAACTGACAAGGCTCTTAAGCCGCCGTCGACAGTTTTTCATGGCGTGGTGCCAGGTAAGTCGGCCTACCCAGTGGGTAAAATCGCCCTCGAGGTGGCGTTTGGAGATGAGTATAACTACAGGGTGGAGACCTTGTGGTTTGAAGTGGTGAAAATCAAGAGCCCATATCACGCCTTGTTTGGCCGGCAGGCTTTCGCAAAGTTTATGGCCAGGCCTTGTTATGTTTACTTGCAGCTCAAGATGCCGGCTCTCAAAGGAACAATTACAATGCACGGTGATCGGAAGGTGGCCCTTGAGTGTGAGGAAGGTGATGCGGCTTATGCAGAATCAAGTTGCGTAGAGGCATAGCTCAAATTTTACAAGGATAATGTTGACCCGGCGGATATGACTCCATTAAAGAAGCCCAGTACGGAGTCTGAGCCGCCCTAGAAGTTTGCGGCAGATGACACCAAGCTGGTGGATTTCACTCCGGGCGACTCGTCAAAGCAGTTCACTATCGGGGCTAACATGGACCCCGCATAGGAAAGCGCGCTCATCGAATTCATCCATGAGAATCGGGACATCTTTGCATGGAAGCCATCTGACATGCCGGGTGTACCGAGAGAATTCGCTGAGCACCACCTTAATGTGGATCCTAAGTTTAAGCCGATTAAGCAGTTCCTCCGCCGTTTTAATGAGGAGCGGCGTAAAGCAATTGGGGAAGAGGTGGCCCGGCTCTTAGCAGCAGGGTTCATCGTGGAGGTTTTTCACCCGGAGTGGTTAGCTAACCCCGTGCTAGTGCTTAAGAAGAACGGCACGTGGCGTATGTGTGTGGATTACACGGATCTTAACAAGGCCTGTCCAGTTGACCCGTTTGCTCTCCCCCGTATCGACCAAATTATTGACGCAACGGCGGGTTGTGAGAGTTTATGTTTCCTGGACGCTTATTTAGGTTATTATCAGATCAAGGTGGCATTTAAAGACCAAGAGAAGACGTCATTTATAACACCTTTTGGGGCTTTCTGCTATGTGTCTATGCCCTTCGGGCTCAAGAGTGCGCAGGCGACTTATCAACGCTGTGTGCAGAATTGCCTTCATGGCCAGATTGGGCGCAATGTTCATGCGTATGTGGATGATATTGTAGTTAAGTCAAGGAAAAAGGAGACTCTACTTGACGACCTGAAGGAAACGTTAGATAACTTACAGGTCTACAAGATGATGCTTAACCCGGCCAAGTGCGTCTTTGGAGTTCCTGCAGGCAAGCTCCTGGGTTTCTTGGTTTCAGAGCGAGGTATTGAAGCTAACCCGGATAAAATAAAGGCCATCACGTCGTTGTCTAAGCCGGCGAGCGTCAATGATGTACAGCGCTTGGCGGGTCGTATTGCCGCTTTAAGCCGCTTCATCAGCCGCCTAGGCGAGAAGGCTATTCCTCTGTATCAGATGATGAAGAAGACAGACGACTTTGTTTGGAGTAAGGCAGCGGATGAGGCACTTGAGGCGCTCAAAAAGCAGCTGGTTGAGCCGCCGATCTTGGCTGCTCCAGCTGAGAAGGAACCTTTGCTCCTCTACGTGGCGGCTAACAACAGGGCAGTCAGTGCCGCGATTGTTGTGGAGCGTAAGGAGACAGGGAAAGAATACCCGGTTCAGAGGCCGGTTTACTACGTCAGTGAAGTCCTGATAGAATCCAAGCAAAGGTACCCACATTGGCAGAAACTGATATATGGGGTGTTCATGGCAAATCGTAAGTTGAAGCATTACTTCCTGGGACACCAGATCACCGTGGTCAACTCTGCCCCGTTGGGAGACATAATTCAAAACAGAGAAGCCACAGGCAGGATTGCTAAGTGGGCATTGGAGCTTGGGCCTCTTAATCTGAATTATGTGCCTCGCACGGCTGTCAAGTCTCAGGCCCTGGTGGACTTTATAAACGACTGGACAGAGTGTCAGTCGCCCGAGGAGAAGCCGGATAACATGTATTGGACAATTCACTTTGATGGATCCAGACAATTGGAAGGATCAGGGGCTGGAGTTGTCTTAACTTCCCCTAGAGGTGACAAGTTCTGTTATGTGCTAAGGCTGATGTTTCCTTGTACTAACAATGCAGCTAAGTATGAGGCTTTGCTTCATGGCCTCCGTGTGGCTAAGGAGATGAACCTGAGCCGGGTTAGATGCCTCAGTGATTCAGACCTCGTGGCTCAGCAAGTTTCAGTCACGTGGGATTCCAAAGACCCACGGATGGCGGCTTATTGTCAGGCGGTGGACATCATTGCTGGTCACTTCAAGGGTTATCAGGTGGATCATATTGACCGTCGCAAGAACGAGGCGGCTAATGCATTGTCAAGGCTGGGCTATCAGCGTAAGCCGGTACCACCTAACGTCTTCTTGGATGTGTTGTATCACCCGTCTGTTAAGCTACCTTCAGAGGAGGATCTGGCTATACCTGACCCGGAGGGGCAGCTGGTGGCGGCTCTGCATGCTATCCCTGATTGGACGTTGCCTTACCTAGCGTACCTGACTCGCGGCGAGTTGCCCGAGGACGAGACCTTGGCGAGACAAATCGTAAGGCGATCTAAATCCATGACTATCGTCAATGGCGAGTTACATAAGCGCAGCGTCACCGGCGTTTTTCAGCGTTGTGTTTCTCCTGAAGAGGGTAAGGAGATCTTAAATGAAATTCACGCCGGCGACTGCGGTCATCACGCCGGCTCAAAATCTTTGGTGGCCAAGGCTTTCCGGCATGGTTTCTTCTGGCTGACGACTCATAAGGATGCAGAAGACCTGGTCACCAAGTGCGATGGATGTCAGAAGTTCGGGCGACGTGCTCACGTGTCGGCTCAGGAATTACGGATGATCCCAATCACCTGGCCGTTTGCGGTTTGGGGGCTTGATATGGTCGGGCCCTTCAAGAGATCTAAAGACAAGAAGACCCACCTTTTGGTGGCGGTGGATAAGTTTACCAAGTGGGTTGAGGCTGAGCCGATTAGCAAATGTGACACGGCTACGGCGGTTCAGTTTGTCAAAAAATTGGTCTACCATTTCGGTTACCCTCATAGTATCATCATGGACAATGGAACAAACCTATCCAAGGGGGCTATGAAGGCATTCTGTGAAAGTGAGCACATCCGGCTTGACGTCTCTGCTGTCGCCCATCCACAATCCAATGGTCAGGCAGAGCGTGCTAACCAGGAGATCTTGAGAGGCATCAAACCCCGGCTTATGGTTCCTCTACAACGAACGCCGGGTTGTTGGGTAGAGGAGTTACCATCAGTTCTCTGGAGCATCAAAACTACCCCCAACAGGTCAACAGGCTATACGCCTTTCTTTATGGTTTATGGTGCAGAAGCCGTGTTACCAAGTGATATACGTCATGACTCGCCGCGGGTGGTGGCTTACGTTGAAACAGATAATGAGACAGCGCGTCAGGACGCGTTAGATGCTTTGGATGAAGAGCGTGATCTTGCAGCAGCTCGATCGGCGATTTATCAACAAGACCTGCGTCGCTATCATAGCCGCGGAGTTAAGACCCGGACGTTTCAGGAAGGCGACTTGGTGTTGCGTTTGATTCAACATCAGACGGATGCGCACAAGCTATCTACCCCATGGAAGGGCCTTTTGTGGTCAGCAGAAATCTCAACAATGGGTCATATTATCTCATTGACGTACGAGACGAATCACGTACTTCTGAGCAGGAGACCCACCGGCCGTGGAACATCGCTCATCTGTGGCCTTACTATACTTGAGTTATCGACTCCCATCATTGTACATCCATCATTGTATATATCTTATATATATATATAATAAAGTTGGCATCCCTGCAAGCCGGGGCCTCTGCCGTTTATACATTTCAGATTGTACAAAGGTGGATACAACCACAAGGTCATTTGGGGGCTTCCAACCCGCCAGGGTTTAGCTTACACACCCTCTTGATCGGCTCTTCAGCCACCATAAGGCCGGGTTAGATACCCAAAAGTTGACTCCGTCAACAAGGTCATTTGGGGGCTTCCAACCCACCGGGTTTAGCTTACACACCCTCTTGATCGGCTCTTCAGCCACCGCAAGTTCGAGTTAAACCTGCCTGTATGCTGCTGCTGCTCCGCTAGGTGACCCGCCGAACTCTTGCCAGTTAATCTCGATTAGAGACCCTGAGCTGTTCAAAATATTTGACAGTCACTCTCGCTAGGGACCCTATACTGGTCAAGGTTCAACCGGCGGATTTTGTCATGTGAGGGCCGGCTTACGGAAAGCAAGGATAAACTCACCCATCTGCTGCATACTCTCCGCTATGTGGCCCATTCGTACTCTTAAACAGTTACTCTTTTAAAAGACCCTGCACTGTTTAAGGTTCAAACGACGGATTTATGTCACGTGAGAAGTAGCTTATGGGCCCTGGGGGTACTCATGCCCTGCTGCGCCTCTTTATGGTTTGTTGTTGCTCTTACCAGTTAATCTCGCCTAGAGACCCTGAGCCGCTCAAAGGAGTTGACGGTCACTCTCACTAGAGACCCTGTACTGTTAAGAGTTCAAACAACGAGTTCATGCCATAAGAGCCGGCATATGAGTTTTCGAAAAAGAAAAAATCAAGGTCATAAAAGATTTAACATCTCCGGGTTGTGCTTTTCAAGCCGCCCTCACAACGATACAGAACATACTCTGTCTTGTTTATTTTTGCAGGTTTTGTCTCCTAAGACGAGCCGCCATTAAGGTGGGACGAAAGGTATCTCGGGCAGAATACAAGGCAGATAAAAATGCATCAAGTTGTTCAAGTTCCATACGTGCGCGATGGCACGGCTCAGGCAATCAAGTTTTATACACCCATTACAAAGCTCTTCAGGGAGCCCAAAATACAACGGACTTAAAGTTTTTTACACACTTCCAGTCTCGGCGGCTCAGAAAGCCGGGTTATCAACTTCAGGAGCAACATGTTCAGCTCGATGGCGGGTCATCCTGCGTCGGGTCTTCGACCTCTTCGATCTGAAGATTGTCCACATCCCAGTTGCAGTTCATTAAAGCCTCAAACTGGGCCTCGTCAAAGAGGGGAGACGGGTCAATTTTAGGAGCAAAGAGTGGCTTACGGTGTGCAGGAATTAAGTCCCTGGCTTCAAAAGTTGGGCAGCGCACTCGTTTGCTGTCCTCGCCGTAAGCCGCCTGGTATGAAGTCAGGTCAATTTCATTAACAAGTGTTGATGCGAGTACTCGGGAGGCCTTCACACATTTGGCATAATCAGCTTCGGTAAAGTCTGAGCCGTCATCTTTCTTGGATGGAAAGCCATCCATCATCTCTTCTGCGTTCAGTTCAGGGGCAAAGGCCAGAGACCGGCTTAGCGCGGCCATTTGGGGACGCCTTTTTTAGTCAACATTGCCTTGATGGTGCAAAGGGTCCCGCAGTATAGTTGTTCTGTCAAGGTATATATTGCTTTCAACTTCAACAAGCTGTCAGAAGATAGTTGACGGCTTCTTTGACCTGCAAGGAAAGCTAGGCGTTATAAGCCGCTCACACAGTTTTTCAACAAGGCAAGGAAATTTTCTAAGTCTTCAGTACTTACCAAAGATAGCAGAAGTCATTCTGGATATATGACGCTTGAGGGTTTGCAATTCTTCTGACACAAGCTTGAGCCGTTTGTCAGCATCGTCTGCGGGTTTTGTCAGGGCGGCTTGTTCAGACTCAGCAGTCTCTTTGAAGGTAGCAAAGTCAGCTTGAACCTTCTTAAGCTCTTCAATGGCAACCCGCCATTTTTCTTCCGCCTCAGTCCGGGCGGCTTGTTGTGAAGCAATATTGTCCTTTAGGCCGGTCGGATCAGACTCGGCCGCATCCAAAGCTTCCTGTATCGTATAAAAACAAAAAAGTTCAGAAGGTTTAAGTCGCCAGGATGAGATATTAGTAGACAAGAGTGATGAGGCTGTTATGATACAAGTCTCAAGCAGATTGCAAGCAATATACTTGACACTTGGGGGCTAATGTCTGTGTTTTCTCTCACAATCTACAAACAAGTTCCGGCTCATCTTTGTAAAGTTAAGCCGGCACTTGGGGGCTACACACGGCGCTTCTAAATAATGAAGTCTTCTTCGGCTCATTTTTTAAGCCGGGGCTTGGGGGTTATGATTCGTGAGTTTTTAGCAGTGAAGCTCCGGCTCATCATTATTATAATGACCCGGACTTGGGGGCTACACTTGGATCTAGTTATCAAGTAAGTACCGGCTTATTATCTATATTAACCCGATACTTGGGGGGCTACAAGCTAAGCTATTTGGAGTATGACAAAGATTGGAAGACCCGGTCTACTATTTGCAATATTAAACCAGCTCTTGGGGGCTACATAAGGGTATAAGGAAAAAGCAAAAGAGGGGTACCTCATATTTTTTTCTTCATTAGTCCAACAAGCCTGGACTCCATATTACGGCTTGCAGAGAGGTGGTTCAGGTAACCAGCATGTAATTCATCCACAGTCAGTTTTTCTAACACGAGGAATTCAAAATCAAGTTTTCCTGGTGAGAGTGTTTCAGCCTTGCTGGTGTGTTTTGTTAACACATGAGGATGAGGGAGTTGATAGCCCGTCCCAGTGACAACAACTTCTGGATGAGCTGTGTCTTCGGCGGCTGTCGAAGGGCTGGGCGGTTTAGAATCAGCCTTTGGAGGACTCTCAGGAGTAGCCATGTTATCATCAGTCAGCTCAGAGGGATGAGGAGCATCTTCGGGCGCATCTTTTCTAGCCTCAGTAGGCTCAACGTAAGTTGCAGGGGAGTCCGGCTTAGCAGTCTCCGGCTCTTGGACAGCAGGAGCGGCGATAGACCCGCCGGTTTTCCTTCGTTTTGCTTGAGCCCTGGAAACAAAAAGATTGTTACATAGAGGACAACGGTGGTAAAAGGTATGGTGCAAATACAAAGGTACGCACTCCGGGTTGATTTTCAGAGGAGGCAGCTTGGATGCAGTGGAATCACCAGATGAAGGGGGTGTCTCCTAAAATAGTTAAGATGGTAAAAAAAATAGAGTAAGGCTACAATGCAAGAATGTTAAATGTTGGACTTGGTTAAAAGAGTACCTCAGCAGGCCGTTTCCGAGGAGCCGGAGAGTTTGGTAAGCCGGCCAAAAGTTCTTCAGAGCCGGTGCTCCGGGTCTGACGTCTAGAGTTGTGCTGTTGCTTTTTCAAAAGAAATTCGGGATCTAAGTAAGCAAGAGGATGAGAAAATGGAACTTTCCGGATGACCCCCCGTGTTATCTCTCGTGGAAAGTTTTCTGAGTCAGAGGAAATGTAAGTTACCTCAGGGGCGTCCGCATGGCTTGTCTCCGTTTCCTCCTGTGAACAATCGTTGTCAATAAGTTGCATAAAGAGATGGCCAAGGTAGTCAAGTTCTACCTCCAAGTCGTCAAGCTCATGCAGTTCCTGAGCAGAAGTTTTCTTCTTACGACCGCGGGTTTTACCCGCCTTAGGCTTCCTCAAAGGAGGAGTATATTTTTTCTTCCAGAAGGTAGAGCCGGCCTGTGCATAAGCCGTTAAAAAGGTTAAAAGGAGCAAGGCGGAAGGTCAAAGACAAGAACGAGCAGTTTGCTGGAAAAAGGTTTCTTACAGCTGGAGCTGGGTTCTTGACGCAAAAAGGGGGGTGGTGTTGAAACAGAGAGGGTCATTCTTTGCACCCGTAAACTCGTGCATAAGTCGGTCACGCCGGCTCAGTGGCAAGATTTTCCAGGTAACCCAGCAACGGGTTAAGTCGACGCAAGTCAAGCCGTTCACCATTAAGGTCCTGATCTTTGCGAAGGCCGGAGCATATTTCGCTCGTTCTGCGGCGGACATCCGGTCTGGGAGTTCTGTGGAGGTGCAAAGCCGGGTAGGACGGTAACCCGGTAGCGATTTCTCTTCTTTGGGAGAAGTGTCCTTGCAATAAAACCAGGTCTTGTTCCAATCTTTGGGGTGACTTGGTAAGACGGCCGCTGGGTAGGGCAAATCTCTCCATCTCTGGATAGAGACGCCGCCAAGCTCCAAACTTGGTCCAGCCGCCACTTCAGTTTGGCGATTAACATAAAAGTAGTCACGGAAGAGGTCAACAGACGGCTCTTCTTACAGGTAAACTTCGCATAGCACTTGAAACTGACACATATTGGTGACATAATTTGGACCTATATCTTGAGGGTGAAGCTTGAAGAAGTGAAGAACGTCCCGGAAAAATTTCGACCCGGGCGGGCTAAAACCACGGAGGAGGTGATCAGTGAATACAACAACCTCTCCTTCTTTAGGAGTAGGTCTTATTTCTGGCCCTGGAACCCGCCAATGTATAACGTCCTGAGCTGGCAAGACACCCGTTTCTACGAAGTCAAGCAGAAGCTGCTCGGAGACTCCGGAGCCAACCCAATCGCAAGACGCGGGCGCTCTCGACATGGTGGCGGATTAAACTGTGAGAAGGTGCAGAATATGGCGGGTTAGAAAAACGTCAAATAATTGAGGCAGCTATGGTCAGCATGATGATGAAGCGTTAAGCTGCCGACGTATTTTATCAGAGAGCCGGCAATGCAATGGCGGGTTAAGTGGACAAGGCGATACTAGAAACATTGTTAAGTATAGATAAACAGGTTTCACATATTGCAACCATGGCTGTAAGATCTACAAGCGAGGATAAAATGAAATATATTGGCAGTGGAAGAACAGGTGGTCAGTGCGCAGAGAAGAGTGAGGTACAGATCTATGATAAGCGGATATTGACATCGAGAGGACGGCCGCGATGGATAAACAGCAATATGAGATTCAAGGGGATACTTTGCGGTCTACATTACGAAGAACAATCTGACGAACACTAAAGAAACCCGATGAATTCGGGGGGACCCTACTCGAAGATGATTGCGGGTTCAACAAGGATTAAGGGTGGTACCTTGCGGATGCGGACGGGCTGGCGAGGTTCTGGACCGAGTCAGGTTGATGCAGCGGCCGGCGTTGGGGACGACGGTGAGGTCCGGTCGGGGCGGCGGAGCTCTGGACGTGCGAGTGTCTGAAGGAGGAATAAGAAGATGGTGGCGGCAGAGAAAGGAAAGGGGCCCCTCGTGTCCCTATTTATGAGATGGGATGGCAACAATGCGCGCGAAAATCAAAGAGGTGCAGTGATAATTGACCGGAGGGGACGCCTTGATTTTCGGGCCGACCGTTTAATGAGAAAATCCGTTGCGAACGTCACGGAATCTTTTTAGCATATTCGACGTGACGTCACGGCGGGTTATGAGTTTTTCTTTTTCAGGTGATAAAAATGTGCGACTCGCCGCCAAGTGAGTTTGAAGATTGACATGAACAGGTTCCAGTCAATCTGGGGCCTAATGTTGGGGATATAACCCCGTAGTAAGACCCGCCCAGGAGGGGCCAGGTCATACCTGGCGGCTCGTAGCCAAGATCTTAAGGGTGGGCCGAAAGATGAAGGCCAGGCCGCATGGCGGCTTACCAGACGGGCCAAGACGAAGGCCCAGAGACAAAAGATGATGTGAGACCCGGGCGGTTAAGCCGCCCGGAGACGGCTTGCCCAAGGTGGCAAGGCGGCTTAGAGGCAGGATTGACTACGTTGTATGAGTCGGTTTGGGACTCGTGTAACCCAGGGCCTCGACCTCCTATAAAAAGGTGAGACCCTGGGACGGCTTAGACAGGAACCAATTAATCGAGAACTAGGTCAAGCAAATCCGCTCCCTTGTAATCGATACACCAATCAATACAACACAAGCAGGACGTAGGCTTTTACCTCTTCCTGAGAGGCCGAACCTGGGTAAACTCGTGTCCCTCGTCCCGATCAACCCCTTTGAGTCCACCGCCTTAGCGATGGCCTCGAATCTAAGTCTTCGGACATCTGTCGTGACAAAACCACGACAGGTACTACTACTACTACTGCTACTACTACAACTCCTGAACCTGGAGCATCACAAGAACGATGCAACTACCATGTCCATGACTACTCAAGACATTACCAGGATCAAAACATTATATAGGCCATAGCCAAAGCGGCAGCAGCCACATAGACGGACGGTCGGCAACCGAGCCATGTCAACTCCTTGCTCCTTGGTCCTGGAAAAGCACCAGCTTGATCCAAAAAATGAACCTGTAAAACTGTAGCATGGCAGATCAAACCTCAATAACCTGGAAATACTCTAGTGATGAACACAAGGAACATTGCTGGTTAAGATAAGCACTTGTTGAAGCAATTTGTACTACTTCAAGTGCAAGAATGTAACCAACAATAATACATAATCTAGCTAGCTCTGTTACCTACCAGGCTGATGGATTTTGAAGACATTTACATTAAGTGAATTTCTGGTAGAGATTAATTAACACAACCAAACCCAGGGCAGAGCCATATAGCCAAGCACATGATCAATATGCAGTCAGGAACTCAGGATTGAGCAAAAATGACAATGGACTAACCGAAAACCTACCCAGGACTGGTTTTTGAGCAAATCATCAATATTATGCTACCAATTGATCAGTTCAACCTAGCAATGATTTTAATGCATGAACAAAACCAAAACAGTAGCCAATCTACTTGATAGAGCATCTAATCAAGTCAAGTAGAGAAAGAACTTACCGAAGTGCAACAATTACTAGAACCAAATGGGGCTCTAGTCAAGACACAGCAGAAAAACTACCCTAATACTGAACCTGGAGCATCACAAGAACAATGTTACTAGCATGTCAACGACAACTACTCGAGATGGCGCGCATAGACGGTCGGCGAGCGAGCCATGTCAAGTCATTGCTTCTTAACCCTGGAAAAGCACCCGCTTGATCCAAAAACGAACCTGTAAACAGTAGCATGGTAAGATCAAATCTCAATAACCTGGAAA
Source organism: Elymus sibiricus (assembly GCA_039707655.1). NCBI lineage: Eukaryota > Viridiplantae > Streptophyta > Magnoliopsida > Poales > Poaceae > Elymus > Elymus sibiricus. Next base: position 27,312,057 of record CM077673.1, on the reverse strand, counting down.
TACTCTAGTGATATGAACACAAGGAACATACTAGTTTAGACAAGCACTTGCCGAAGCAATTTGCAGGAGCACAAAGATATACATATATTACCAACTACTCGAGAGTCGGGAACAACAGCGGGTCGACGTAGGTCGGTGACCGGGTCATGATCCCGTTCCATGGTTGCTGAGGCCTACTGAGTACGCAAGATAGCAGGCATCCCACCGCAGTCCGCCCGTGCGCTGTATGCACCATCTCCGTCCCACCAGGTACGCCGGCAGCCTGCCGGATGGTCTCAGACCCACACGTCCGTTGCACTGCGGCCTGCTGTGCTCCGTTCTTCCATCGCCGTCATCGCCGCCTGGGTAATCACTAGGGGAGGTTGAACACTCGGAGGCACCGCTGGGCGGGAACAGATGAAGGATTGGGATGACATTTTTTTAGGGGAAGGATTGGGGATGGCTTTGTGCGTGCTCCGCGGGGAAGAAGCAGATGAGATGCGTCGACTACTAGTTAACCGACGCTGACTTGTGGACCCCATATGTTCAATCTTTTTTATTTGTTGAGTTTTATCTTTTGCGAAAAACAGTTTGCCGAGAGGAAATCTCCCTCCATGCAATCAACCCGGGTCATCGACCCGAAATTAAGTGGATCGTGACCCACGTACCAAATTGGCGTCCCGGATATGTATACCCCTTGTTCGCTCGGAAGACAACCCTCAACCCCGTTCCTCGACCCGGGCCATCCGGATTTCTGGTAACTATGGTATAAACACCTAGTAAATCAGAAACCAGGATCAAGAACCATATCCTATAGCTAGAACTAGAACCATAGCAATACCAAAATACTATTAAATATGAATAACTCAATCTCCAGGTTAAGCCACATTAAATGAAATTCTGGTTCAAGGTTTAGATTAATTAATTCAACCAAACCCAGGACAGAGACATATGGTCAAGCAGATGATCAATATGCAGTCAAGACTGAGCAAAATGACCATCGACTAACTGAAAACCTACCCAAGACTGGTATTTGAGCAAATCATCTATATTATCATACCAATCGATCAGTTCAAACTAGCAACAATTTTAAGAGTAGGGCGTTTTGGTGACCGAGCTCCATGGAGCCCTTTATTTTTGAAAAATTCAAAATTCAAACTTTTTGACTTCAAAATATTCCGAAAAAAAATGCAACTACACAAGGATGAAATGTATGTGTGTGTAAAAATTCAAGATGAAATACTTTGAAATGCGACCTGTACAAAAAAGACAAATTTCTGAACTTTGAGGATGAATAGTATCATGTGTTAAAAAACCTCAGATTTGTCTTTTTTGCACAGACTTCATTTCAACGTATTTCATCCTAAAAATTTGCACACATGTGTGTTATGCCTCCATGTATAACTGTATTTTTTTTTCAGATTTTTTTGAATTGTAAAAATATGAATTTTCATGAATTTTGTGTTTTTAAAAAACCGGCCTCCATGGAGGCCGAGCTCCAAAAGGCATTTTCGCAATTTTAATGCATAAATAAAACCAAAACAGTAGCCAATCTACTTGATAGAGCATCTAATCAAATCAAGCAGAGCAAAAAAGAGCAAGAACTCATTCTAGAAAAACACATACAAGACTAGATATTCACATGTTCATTATCACCTAGGGGATCAAACATCAATTTATCATCTTAGCAAATCACTTATGTGGACAGCAAATATCGAATACCGATATGCATGATTCAACCAGAACACACTTGGATCTTCATAGGAGATCGAACACCTTTACATCACAGCAAGGTAATAAACAAAATAAAACCTCATTTCTACAAAAACATGCATACAAGGCGCAGTCCAAGGAAAATAGGGAGTAATCGAGAGAGAACGAGAGACCTTCTGTGGCACGCCAGTGGGGACGTGGTGCTGTAGCCTGTAGGAGAGGTCCCAGTCAAAGAAAGCAGGGGCATCATGTTGTAGTCGACGCCCGCAGCAGCAGCTCAGCAACATGGACACCGGCAGCAGGAGCTCCGGTGGACAGCACCACCACCAGTCCACCACAGCACCCTTGGAGGTCAGCACCACCGCCAGAGGATACCACCACAACCACAACATCACCGGAACCTGAGCAAAATCGAATCAAAGCACACATTGATCAACTACAAATAGATAGTAGTATTACACACTAGTATGGCCGTTGATGAATCCCTATTTGCACTTTAGCTGGACTGTGCAACATGGCTATTCGCCTATTTTTGATTCACAGAAACAGGGGAAAACTTCTACACGCTAGATGAGTAAGACATGGGCCTGGCATTCATGTCGATGCGCTCGGCAGTGGCTCAATAACCAGCAGCCCAATCCCTGGTTGCCGCCGTCGGAGGAGCAAGAGTAGGTCGGTCTGGTTGTGGCCGCTGCGGTGCCACATCTACAGATGGTCCTTCTCCCGGAAGGCGAGCTGCGCCAAGTACACAGCCGGTTAGCGACGGAGCCGCGCCAGAAGACCTGCACCAGACCAAGATGATCAAATCCCTCTCTACTACGAACTGGTCATATATTACCATAATGGGTAAATTGATACTAACAAATAGCATACTTATGCATCTGTTTGCTACATGCAAGTTTATGCCAGCATGACACAGCTGGAAAAAAGTGCAAGCCTTACAAATGTTCTGTGTGCTTCCTTCAGCCAAGAATAAGACTGCTAACTATAACGCAAGGCACAACCAGCAAAGATGTGCACAACATTAAAAATAAACATATTCTGAGGTTAGAAACTCCTATGCTATCTGAAGAAAGCAGAAACAAAAAGAGTGATGCCAAACAATAAAGATTTAGCATGATTGGTTTGATGCCAAAAATTGGCAAGCCAACATTTGGCAAATGCCAAATATTGGCTAGTGCTTGGTTGGTTACCATGTTTACTTGCCAACCTAACAAGAAGTTGCCGATTCTTGGCAACTTTTGATATTCCCAATTGTTGGCTTGCCAAGTATTGGCAATGCCAAATGTTGGCATCAAACCAATTATCCTCATTAATGTGCGTGACTCCAAAAGCTCCAGATTTTGTTTGTCAACACAATTATCAAAATTTTGCAAGAGCAATGACTCGACATGGGTTTAAATTCCTATCTTAGTGGTAAACTCATCAAACACGGCAAATGAATAAAACAACACCCAGGTTGGAATCCCCGCTTACTTATATTGTTCCGGTAAGACATAACACATTACTTATATTGTTCCAAACTACATCGACACTCACACTGCCCAAAGCATACAGCAAGAGAGAAATCACAATAGATTTACACACAATTACCAAACAAACAAATCAAATTACTAAACAACATTACACTTGTTTGATAAGCATTAATTTAAACACAAGAACTAACTAAGCAAATAACAATTAGCAGAACAATCTTCGTTTCTCACATGCATTAGATCTACAAAATAAATAACTGCCGATCTATTTATTTATGAAATCAAAGTTGCAGCTAGGGATGAATCAGGACATGAACACGACCTTGATGACCTAGCCGGTGACGGAGCTGAACAAGGTGTGGCAGGAGCTCCGGTGGACACCACCACTACTGGAACACCACAGGAAAACCACCGTGACCTGACCAAAATCAACAGCCCAACCACAGCGTCGTCGGAGAAGAGTGGCAGCAGGAGCTCCGGTGGACAGACCACCACCGGAAGGCACCACCAGCACTGGAACACCACCGCCTCCGGAAAACCACCAGAACAGCACCGTGACCTGACCAAAATCGAACCACAGGACGCATTCAACGCGGATCCATTCCAAGCAGGCTTATACAAGACTGAATCGAAGTTAGGCGGGAGGAAAAGAGAGAAAGCTGCTACCTTTAATGGAGACGAGGAGGCGGAGCTTGGTGTCGTCGGAGCAGCGAGGCCGCCGCGCGGGAGAGGGAACACGGTCACCAGCCGGTGCAGGAGGGAGGCGAAGGCGAGCACCAGGTCATGGGACTGCGCCATGAGGCCCCGCGGCGGCGGCAGCGCAGGAATCCCCTTCTGCTACTGCTGCTGCAGCTCCGCTAGGGTTTTGGGTCCGAGGGCGCACTGGGTCGGCGGGGAGGAGAGCCGGCTTTGGGGAGGTCTACCGGAGGTGGAGGGTAGGGTGTGGCCAGCGAGGCTGAGCTGGGGTGAGGTTGGATCGGGGTGGAGCCGTGGAGGGCGTGGCGGGGGAGGGGCCAATTGATCATTTGCCCCACGTTTGTTCTCCCCGGCCCAAATGCCCCGCCTTGCATTGCAATTGATAAAATGTCCTATATTTACTATGTCTCTAGATAAAATGCTCCACACTTAAAGTTGATTTTTTTCCTCGATAAAGAACATTTCATTCAGTTGATATATCGAGGTGATACAACCACATTGAAAGAATGTCTGGTCTCTACATAGCGCGATGCACACAACCAACAAGTCCAACAACCTAAAAATAAAAATTGTTTTACAGTAAAAATAAACAAGTCCAACCTAGGGTGCGGCAAATCCTATCCGGAGATTACACCGCCATCCATGTTGGGAGAAAACCTCCTTGGCCGTATGCTCCAGCCGTGTAGACGTCATTATAAAAAGATCTCTGTCCTCCGGCCTCTGCAGGATAGACCAAGTATGGAACCATCATGTACATGCATGAATAACCTGCACAGGAGATAAAATAGATTTATTGTTAAAGACCACATCATTCCTGGTAAGCCACAATGCCCAACATAAGGCAGCCGCCCCCACAAGTAGATGTGCAGAAAATTGTTTATCAATACCCCACAGCCAATTGCCGAACATGTTATGTGCACTACGTGGGGGATATAGATTTGAAGCTACTTGAACTATGGCCCAGACTATACGAGCAAATTTACACTCAAAAAATAAGTGTTTAATAGACTCGTCATGTCGGCAAAAGACACATGTTTTGCTACCTTGCCAGTTACGTCGTGCCAGGTTATCTCTAGTTAAAATGACCCCTATATTTAGAAACCAGGGGAATATCTTCACTCTTAGAGGAATTTTGAGTTTCCACAATTTCTTGTTATCAACCAGAACCTCACTATGAACCAATGCATCATACAAGGATTTGACTGAAAAGCTTCCTTCCATCGAAACTTGTTTGGATCTCCTGACAGCTGAATGACCTCGAGACGAACGAGTAATTCATTCCATGCTACCAGGCGAAGCCCAAAAAGGTCCATTCGAAAAGAAATATCGGGGTTTTCTTGTCCCAAAACTTGTTTGATCATGACAAATTTATGTCTGACAATCATGTACAAGCTACGATATTGCACCATAAGTGGAGTGACCCCCATCCACGTGTCTTCCCAGAATCGAACCTCACAACCATCCCTAACCGAGAAAGTGCCAAATTGAAAAAAAAAACTTGGCCTTCATCACGCCACTCCAAAAATGTGAATCACCAGGTTTCCAAAGAACTTGGGAAATGGCTTTGGACCCCACGCACTTGTTACGAATGATTTCCTGTCACACTCCATTCTTAGTAAGTAGTTTGTATACCCATTTACTAAGAAGAGCGATGTTTTTAATCTCAAGATCCTGAATTCCAAGGTCTCCTTGACTTTTAGGTCGGCATAAAATACTCCACCTAGCCAGTCGATATTTCTTGGATTCATTATCACACTGCCAGAAAAATATGAATCTAAAATAATCGAGACGCTGAAGAACCCCTTTCGGTAAGTGAAAGAATGACAACATGTATAGAACCATGTTGCTGAGGACGGAATTGATCAGAATCAACCGCCCCCCATACGACAAGAGTTTGGCTTTCCAACTGGCTAAGCGTTTCTCAAGTCTTTCTTCCACGTGCTTCCACTCAGCGATAGTTAAACGCCGATAGTGAATTGGAATTCCGATATACCGAATCGGGAATTGCCCGAGCTGGCAGCCAAAAATCTCAGCATACTCAGATGCGGATTCTGCGGCCTCGCCGAAACAGAAAAGCTCACTCTTATGGAAATTAATTTTTAGACCAGAGAGCTCCTCGAATGCACATAAAAGCAACTTGAGGTTTCTTGCTTTATCTGGATCATGATCCATAAAAAGTATAGTGTCATCCACATACTATAGAATAGACAGACCTTCTTCTACCAAATGTGGGATCACACCGCTAATCTGACCGGCCACTTTAGCCCGGTCAACAAGTGTAGCTAACATATAGGCCACAATGTTGAACAAAATAGGGGATATAGGGGCCCCTTGGCGAAGCCCCTTCCTAGTATGAAAGTAGTTGCCAACATCATCGTTGACTCTGATAGCCACGCTACCTCCAGAAACAAAACTCTCTACCCATCGACACCATTTTGGCGAAAACCCCTTCTGTCGTGGTTTTGTCACGGCAGATGTCCTCGTGAGAGAACTTGGGTGTGAGGCCATCGCAACTAGGTGGCGGCTTGAAGGGGTTGGTTGGAACCGAGAGACGCGAGTTTTTACCCAGGTTCGGCCCCTCCGATGGAGGTAAAAGCCTACATCCTGCTTGTCTGTTATTGATGATGATGATGATCTCGATTACAAGGGTGCTATTTCGCTACCTCTAGTTTCGAGGGTTTCTAATATTTCTATCTCTAAAGACTTAACTTGTCCCTCTTCGGGTGCCTTGCCCCTCCTTATATAAGTTGAAGGGGTAGGCTTACATGTAGAGCCCTACTAGGACTAGGATTAGGACTAGTCTCTCTTGAATCCTAATCCGGGTCTTTCTTCTCTTGTGAGGGAATTCTTCCTCTTCTTGGGCCTTCTCTACGAGCCGGCCCTCCAGGCCTTTCCATGAGTCGCCTTCCGTCGGGGTGCACACTAGGTCTTAGGCCTTGTCGTCCAGGTCGACCCGGTAAATAGGGGGACCTTACGAGCCGCCAAATGGTGGGTCGGGTCATTCCTCCTGGCCGGGTCAAACCATGGGGAATATCCCCAACACCTTCATACACAATGTTTGCAAAAGAAAGGGGCATTTGACCTTGTCATATGCTTTTTCGAAGTTTATTTTGAAAATGACTCCATTTAAATTTTTACGGTGAAGCTCATGTACAGTTTCATGAAGCACAACAACTCCATCTAGTATGTTGCGTCCTTGCATAAACGATGTTTGAGTGGGTTTGACCACATGGTCAGCCACCCCATTCAACTGATTAGTTGCCACCTTTGTGAATATTTTAAAGCTGACATTCAAAAGGCAAATCGGTCTATATTATTGAATACGACTAGCCTACTTTGTCTTGGGCAGAAGAATAATTTCCCCAAAATTTAAACGGGCAATATCAAGGTTTTCGGCATGCGGTTGGTTAAACAACTAAACCATGTCCACCTTGATCATATCCCAAAAACATTGATAAAACTCCGCCGAAAAACCGTCTGGTCCCGGAGCCTTGTTGTGTTCCAATTGAAACACCGCGGTTTGGATTTCCTCTTCAGAGAATTGGGAGGTTAAGTACTCATTTTCCGCCTCCGAAACTTGAGGTATGTCATGGGTAATAGACTCGTCCAGCGCCAAAGGGCTTTCAGCTGAAGGTACGAAAAGCTCTTTGTAGTACTTAGTAATGAAATCTCTGAGTGGTGCATCCCCCTCTATACGTCCTTCGTCCTGGTCAAGAGCAAATATACGTTTCTTTCTATGTCTTCCATTGGCCAACATTTGGAAGTACTTTGTATTATCATCACCTTGAACAAGTGAGTCGGCCTTGCAACGTTGGTACCATTTAATCTCTTCCTCTCGTAAAAGGCGGGCAATTTGCTCATTTAGATGGCTTTTTTGCTCAATCTCAATAGCAGAGAGAGGCCTCACCTCCGCAATTTTATCAAGGGTATCGATTAAGGTAGATAGTCGCAACTTTTCTTTTTTGTATATGTCGGCGGTATGTTTAGCCCATCCACAAAGGAAGCGATGCAAGGCGCGAATTCGATTGTTCCATCGTTGAATGGGCGTGTTACCGCTAGGTTGACGCGCCCACACTTTCTTAACCTGTGGAAACCCTCTCTAGTGAGCCATCCCAATTCGAGTTTAAACTGTGGACGGTTAGAGCTTGGATTTATATGTCCGAAGTCGGTTAGCAAAGGAGCATGATCCGATGGGGCCTCGATTCTTTCTGGTGCATATACCGAGGCAAGGGTTGGGGTTGATCGGTTATTGGCCTAGTTGTACTGGCGGCCAGGCATAGTGAGCTCTTGCAGGTCCAGGCTGTCAATGATAGCATTGAAGAGGAAAGGCCACATAGTGTCAAACCGGTCATTTTTTTCCTATTGGTATCTAAGGATATTGAAATCTCTCCCCCCCGATTAACATGGGATGGGGATTGTCCCGACAGGTATTAACAAGCTCTTTAAGAAAAGCGGACTTAAACTCCTCTTGAGCGGCGCCATATACACAGACTCCAGAGGAAGTTGTCGCACTTGTTTCAAAGATGAAATTTGATATGATATTCACCCTTTGATGTGGATAAAAGTTCCAAGTATGTCGAGTGGATGCCAACCAAGATTCCACCGGACCTCCCGGATGGGGGTAAGACAAGGTCAGATCACGTGTTTGGAATCACGTTTACCCGACTCAATAATGGTCACAAAGTCCAACGAATGATCCTTTACACAATCGGCAATTGTTTGTGTTTATCCAAGTCACCAAGACCTCTGCTATTCCAAAACATGCCTCTCATGATGAACCATATTTCTGTTTAGGTACCTTCGCCCTCTTAGATGGGCGCCCTCTTTTCTTCGCTGAATTAGACTTGTTTTTTCGTACGGACGCGACAAACTCACATAGAATGGTGTCGCGTACAATATCCTCCAAATCTACTTCAGTTGTGTCCTTAACAAGATGGGAGAGAAGCTTGCCATCATGATCGGCATCAGCCTCCACGTCCTCCTCATCCGACACAAGAGAGTCAAATTTTTTTGACAACCTAGGAGCAACCGTAAGCCGATCGAACTCCATTTGTTTAAGAGCCCTAACAGAAACTTGTACCTCTTTCTCATTACATCCTAGAGAAACACCCAAGCTAGCAATATTTGCAGAAACTCTACTATTATCAAAGGACAAAAAAGATTTACTGGAGGATGTACCTTCGAAGTCGAGGTTGCGGGTTGCCGTCCTATGCATGGCCTTGGTCAGGGAGTCCTCGTCAGTGGCCGTCGTACTATCGGCACTGACGAAGTGACACCCGTTGCGTCTTAGTGGCGAAGGGGTGAAGTCGGTAGAAGCGACACAACCGGCGCCTCCGAGAGACGGAATAGGCATGTGCTGTGAAGGAGACCCAGAGGGCTGCACCTCAGCCTGTACGCCCTCGAGAGAAGAAGCAGGTGTGGGCGGTGTCGAGGCCCTGGACACTGTCACCCCTGTTGGTGATGAAGGACTAGAAGACAAAGCACGCAACTCTGCCCTCGTCGACTCACGATCTGCCTAAACCGCGGGGAAGAATACCACTCCCCGTCGCGAAGTGGGCAGTGATGGCGTCGGTGATGAAGCACACGAGGAGGCCACTGCGGATGCCTCCCTGATACGTCTCCAACGTATCTATAATTTTTGATTGTTCCATGCTATTATATTATCTGTTTTGGATGTTTTATATGCATTATTATGCTATTTTATATTATTTTTGGGACTAACCTATTAATCTAGAGCCAAGTGCCAGTTTCTGTTTTTTCCTTGTTTTTGAGTATTGCAGATAAGGAATATTAAACGGAGTCCAAACGGAATAAAATCGTCGGAATAATTTTTCTTGGACCAGAAGCAACCCAGAAGACTTGGAGATGAAGTCAGGAGAGCCGTCGTGTGGCGACAAGCCACAGGGGCGCGCCCTAGGGGGGGCGCCCCCTTGGATTGTGGCCCCACGGCCGCCCTCCTAACCCTATTTCTTGGCCTATAAATTCCCAAATATTCCCTGGATACCAAAAAGAGCCACGAAAATACTTTTCCGCCGCCGGAAGCCTCTGTTCCCGTGAGATCCAATGTTGGAGCCTTTTCCGGTAATCTGCCGGAGGGGGAATCGATCACGGAGGGCATCTAGATCAAATCCATTGCCCCTCCGATGATGTGTGAGTAGTTCACCACAGACCTTCGGGTCCATAGCTAGTAGCTTGATGGCTTCTTCTCTCTCTTTGTTCTTCAATACCATGTTCTTCATGATCTTCATGGAGATCTATCCGATGTAATACTCTTTTGCGGTGTGTTTGTCGAGATCCGATGAATTTTGGGTTTATGTTCAGATTATCTATGAATATTATTTGAGTCTTTTCTGAATTCTTATATGCATGATTTCATATCTTTGCAAGTCTCTTCAAGTTATTGGTTTGGTTTGGCCAACTAGATTGGTAATTCTTGCAATGGGAGAAGTGCTTAGTTTTGGGTTCAATCTTGCGGTGTCCTCACCCAGTGACAAAGTAGGGGTAGCGAGGCACGTATCGTATTGTTGCCATCGAGGATAAAAAGATGGGGTTTTCATCATATTGCTTGAGTTTATCCCTCTACATCATGTCATCTTACCTAATGCGTTACTCTGTTCTTCATGAACTTAATACTCTAGATGCAGGCAGGAGTCGGTCGATGTGTGGAGTAATAGTAGTAGATGCAGAATCGTTTCGGTCTACTTGACACGGATGTGATGCCTATATGTATAATCATTGCCTTGGATATCTTCATAATTATTCGCTTTTCTATCAATTGCTCAACAGTAATTTGTTCACCCACCGTATTATTTGCCTTCATGAGAGAAGCCTCTAGTGAAACCTATGGCCCCCGGGTCTATTTTCCATATTATACTTTCAGATCTAAAACCAAAAATACCAAAAATACTTTGCTGCAATCTTTTTACTTTTGTTTTAGTTTACTTTCAAGCAATCATATCTATCTATCTCTATCAGATTTTATCCTTGCAAATAACCGTGAAGGGATTGACAACCCCTTTATTGCATTGGGTGCAAGTGTTTGATTATTTGTGTAGGTACACCTATTGGGGACTTGCTTGTAACTCCTACTGGATTGATACCTTGGTTCTCAACAACTGAGGGAAATACTTATCTACTTTGCCGCATCACCCTTTCCTCTTCAAGGGAAAACCAACGCATGCTCGAGAAGTAGCAAGAAGGATTTCTGGCACCGTTGCCGGGGAGATCTACATCAAGCCTACCAAGTACCCATCACAAACTCATCTCTTGCATTTACATTAGTTGCCATTTGCCTCTCGTTTTCCTCTCCCCCACTTCTAAAATGATTTTCGAAAAGATTTGCCTTTTTATTCGCCCTTCTTTCGTTCGTCTTTTCTTTTGCTTTTCATTTGCCTCTTACATACCGGTTCTCTTACTTGTTTCCATGACTAGCGTTACTACCTCCCCTTTGTCACCAGATTTTGAAGTTCTATACTTCAAACAAAAGCAAGGGGAAAATTTGAAAGATGCCTGGTATAGGCTAGTGGAATCTCATCGTATCTCTAATCTAAAAGGGGATGCAAAGGTTTTTCTTAGAAATTTTTACATTGGTTTGTCTTTGCATCACAGAGAGCTCTTAGATTTCGCCTCAAAAGGGAATTTTATTGAACTAGATACGAACACTTCTTATGAAGTTCTAGAAGGTATTTTGGGGGTTCCGCCACTAAAAAAGGGGTTTGCTTTCTCAGAAGAGGGAGTTCAAATTCTCGACAAATTAAGTGACTTACATAAGCACTTGGTCGAGTTACAACAACACCATGAACTCCTTAAACATATTAATGGAAACCTAAATCGCTTGAATACTTTGATTTCCCTTTGCAATAAGCGTTTGGATATTTTGGATATTAAGATGGTTTTTTCTCCTACAAACCCGGGGAAGAGGAAAGAGCCTCCCGGATTTGAGAAGGCCATTACAAAAGTTGCCAACACCAAGGATGACAATACCTAGATCTATTGCGTTTTGCCTAGCTAGGGGCGTTAAACAATAGCGCTTGTTGGGAGGCAACCCAATTTTATTTTTATGCTTTTATTTTTGCTTCTGTTTTTGAGTGCTTCACACATTATTACCTCTGTAATAATTTTGTTTTCTTGTTTTAGTTAGTGTTGGAGCCAAGTAGGACCTTTGGGATGGTCTACGGTGTTTGCAATTTGATTTTGCTGAAAAACAGAAACTTTTGCTCTCAGTCCAGGAATTTTATATATTCACTGGAACGTGCTTTTGATCTGAAATTTTTACACAAGATTGATATAGAAATTTCCCTGATTGTCCTAATTTTTCAGAAGTTTTGGAGTTACAGAAGTATTCGAAGTTTACAGATTGCTACAGACTGTTCTGTTTTTGACAGATTTTGTTTTCTTTGTGTTGTTTGCTTATTTTGATGTATCTATGGGTTGTATCGGGGGGTATGAACCATGGAGAAGTTAGAATACAGTAAATATTACATCAATATAAATAAAGAATGAGTTCACAACAGTACCTAAAGTGGTGATTTATTTTTCTTATACTAATGGATCTCATGAGTTTTCTGTTGAGTTTTGTGTTGTGAAGTTTTCAAGTTTTGGGTAAAGATTTGATGGACTATGGAATAAGGAGTGGCAAGAGCCTAAGCTTGGGGATGCCCAAGGCACCCCAAGCCATATTCAAGGATACCTAAAAGCCTAAGCTTGGGGATGCCCCGGAAGGCATCCCCTCTTTCGTCTTCAATCCATCGGTAAATTTACTTGAGGCTATATTTTTATTCACCACATGATATGTGTTTTGCTTGGAGCGTCTTGTATGATATGAGTCTTTGCTTTTTAGTTTGCCACAATCATCCTTGCTGCACACATCTTTTGAGAGACACACGCTGAATCGTGAATTTGTTAGAATACTCTATATGTTCACTTATATCTTTTGAGCTAGGCAATGTTGCTCTAGTGCTTCACTTATATCTTTTTAGAGCACGGTGGTGTTATATTTTATAGAAATTTGTTGAACTCTCGTACTTCACTTATATTATTTTGAGAGTTTCTTTAAAACAGCATGGTAATTGGTTTGGGTTGTGAATTTAGTCCTAATATAATAGGCATCCAAGAGGGATATAATAAAAACTTTCATATTAAGTGCATTGGATACTATGAGAAGTTTGATTCCTTGCATATAGTTTTGAGATAATGAGGATGGTAATATGAGAGTCATGCTAGTGAGTAGTTGTGAATTGGAAGAATACTTGTGTTGAAGTTTGTGATTCCCTTAGCATGCACGTATGGTGAACCGTTATGTAACGAAGTCGGAGCATGATTTGTTTAATGATTGTCGACCTTTGCGTGAGGGTCGGGAGCGCGTGATGGTTAACTCCTACCAACCTCTCCGCTAGGAGCATGCGTCTAATGCTTTGTTTGATGACTAATAGACTTTTGCAATAAGTATGTGAGTTCTTTATGACTAATGTTGAGTCCATGGATTATACACACTCTCACCCTTCCACCATTGCTAGCCTCTCTAGTACCGCGCAACTTTCGCCGGTGCATCAAACCCACCTTTCTCAAAACAGCCACCATATATTTTCCTCAAAACAGCCACCATACCTACCTATTATGGCATTTCCATAGCCATTCCGAGATATATTGCCATGCAACTTCCACCGTTCCATTTTTCATGACATGCACCATCACTTTCATATTGCATATAGAGTCATATTTTGTTCTAGGTATCGAGTTGTAATTTTTCTTTTTTTTTGAGTTATAAGTAAATAAAAGTCTGATGATTTTCATTAATAGAGCATTGTCCCATGAGAGAAAAGGATGATGGAAGCTATGAATCCCTCACAAGTTGGGATGAGTCTCCGGACTTTACAAATAATAAAAGAGGCCAGCGAAGCCCAAATAAAAAAAAAGAGGCCAAAGATGCCCACCAAAATAAAAAAAAAGAAAAGAAAAAAAATGAGAGAAAGAGAGAAGGGACAATTGCTACTATCTTTTTCCACACTTGTGCTTCAAAGTAGCACCATGATCTTCATGTAGAGAGTCTCCTATTTTGTCACTTTCATATAACTAGTGGAATTTTTCATCATATGCACAACCACTTAGTTTTCTTTTTGAGCTTTCATACACTTATAGCTCTAGTGCATTTGTTGCATGGCAATCCCTACTCACTCACATTGATATCTATTGATGGGCATCTTCATAGCCCGTTGATACGCCTAGTTGATGTGAGACTATCTTCTCCTTTTTCCCTTGCAACCTCCACCATATTCTATTCCACCTATAGTGCTATATCCATGGCTCGCGCTCATGTATTGCGTGAGGGTTGAAAAGGTTTGAGAACACAAAAAGTGTGAAACAATTGCTTGGCTTGTTCATCGGGGTTGTGCATGATTTAGATACTTTGTGTGGGGAAGATGGAGCATAGCCAGACCATATGATTTTGTAGGGATAACTTTCTAAGGCCATGTTATTTTGAAAGGACGCAATTGCCTTGTTGGTGTGCTCGAAGTATTACTGTTTTTATGTCAACATTAGACTATTGTTTTGAATCTTACGGATCTGAATATTCATGCCACAATAAAGAATATTACATGGATAAATATGTTAGGTAGCATTCCACATCAAAAATTCGGTTTTTATCATTTACCTACTCGAGGACGAGCAGGAATTAAGCTTGGGGATGCTTGATACGTCTCCAACGTATCTATAATTTTTGATTGTTCCATGCTATTATATTATCTGTTTTGGATGTTTTATATGCATTATTATGCTATTTTATATTATTTTTGGGACTAACCTATTAATCTAGAGCCAAGTGCCAGTTTCTGTTTTTTCCTTGTTTTTTAGTATTGCAGATAAGGAATATTAAACGGAGTCCAAACGGAATAAAATCTTCGGAATGATTTTTCTTGGACCAGAAGCAACCCAGAAGACTTGGAGATGAAGTCAGGAGAGCCGCCATGTGGCGACAAGCCACTGGGGCGTGCCCTAGGGGGGGGGGCGCCCCCCTGGCTTGTGGCCCCACGGCAGCCCTCCTAACCCTATTTCTTGGCCTATAAATTCCCAAATATTCCCTGGATACCAAAAAGAGCCACGAAAATACTTTTCCGCCGCCGGAAGCCTCTGTTCCCGTGAGATCCAATCTTGGAGCCTTTTCCGGTAATCTGCCAGAGGGGGAATCGATCACGGAGGGCATCTACATCAACTCCATTGCCCCTCCGATGATGCGTGAGTAGTTCACCACAGACCTTCGGGTCCATAGCTAGTAGCTAGATGGCTTCTTCTCTCTCTTTGTTCTTCAATACCATGTTCTTCATGATCTTCATGGAGATCTATCCGATGTAATACTCTTTTGCGGTGTGTTTGTCGAGATCTGATGAATTGTGGGTTTATGTTTAGATTATCTATGAATATTATTTGAGTCTTTTCTGAATTCTTATATGCATGATTTCATATCTTTGCAAGTCTCTTCGAGTTATTGGTTTGGTTTGGCCAACTAGATTGATAATTCTTGCAATGGGAGAAGTGCTTAGTTTTGGGTTCAATTTTGCGGTGTCCTCACCCAGTGACAAAGTAGGGGTAGCGAGGCACGTATTGTATTGTTGCCATCGAGGATAAAAAGATGGGGTTTTCATCATATTCTTGAGTTTATCCCTCTACATCATGTCATCTTACCTAATGCGTTACTCTGTTCTTCATGAACTTAATACTCTAGATGCAGGCAGGAGTCGGTCGATGTGTGGAGTAATAGTAGTAGATGCAGAATCGTTTCGGTCTACTTGACACGGATGTGATGCCTATATGTATAATCATTGCCTTGGGTATCTTCATAATTATTCGCTTTTCTATCAATTGCTCGACAGTAATTTGTTCACCCACCGTATTATTTGCCTTCATGAGAGAAGCCTCTAGTGAAACCTATGGCCCCCGGGTCTATTTTCTATATTATACTTTCAGATCTAAAACCAAAAATACCAAAAATACTTTGCTGCAATCTTTTTACTTTTGTTTTAGTTTACTTTCAAGCAATCATATCTATCTATCTCTATCAGATCTCATCCTTGCAAATAACCGTGAAGGGATTGACAACCCCTTTATTGCGTTGGGTGCAAGTGTTTGATTATTTGTGTAGGTACACCTATTGGGGACTTGCTTGTATCTCCTACTGGATTGATACCTTGGTTCTCAACAACTGAGGGAAATACTTATCTACTTTGCTGCATCACCCTTTCCTCTTCAAGGGAAAACCAACGCATGCTCGAGAAGTAGCACTCCCCCTGAAGACGATGCCCCATCTGGGACCCCTCGTCGAGGTGATAGGGTGTCGTCAACGTTGTCGGGGTCATCGTCGCCGAAGTTCGTGGTGCCGAAGTCAATGAAGATGCCAGTGTCGTGGTAGTCAAGGGCCCCACAGTCGATGAGGCTGGTGGAGTCGTGGCATCCGGAGAAGATCTCCCCGGTGATGAAGAAACAGCCTTAGGAGGCGAACATCGAATCAGGTTTGGTGGCGTTACGGCGAGGACTAAAGTCTTATGTGGCAGCGAAGACCTCCCCGAAGACATGGCCAACTACATGGGCATCACGCCTCCGGATATAGGGGCCACGGAAGACTCATTGGACGATGAGGTAGGTTTGGGCCTCTTACTTGCGTCATTTCCCCCTAGTGTGTCCTCCCTGTCATGCCCCTTGTCGCCTCCTGGATCATTCCCATGCTCCCAAACTCTAGGCACAAAATAAGCATCAACACGGAAGTCCGGTTCCTCTAGGTTGTATCAAAACTCATACCCCTTCCTCTGGACAACGACGTCAGACGAGAGAGAATTAATTGTGCTCCTCTTAAAAGCGTCAACATTCAGCACCGCAACCTGAATGCGAACAATTCTTTGCCGACGCAAACAGAGAAGGTCAACGTCCAGAGTAGTGATACGTCTCCGTCGTGTCTACTATTCCTCACACTTTTGCCCTTGTTTTGGACTCTAATTTGCATGATTTGAATGAAACTAACCCGGACTGACGCTGTTTTCAGCAGAACTACCATGGTGTTGTTTTTTGTGCAGAAATAAAAGTTCTCGAAACTGGACGAAACTTTTTGGAGATTTATTTTAGAATAAATAAAAAATATTGGAGCCAAGAACCACCGAAGGGGGCCCCTGGCTGGGCACGATACACCAGGGCGCGCCAGCCCCCCCTAGGCGCGCCCTCGTGGGTTGTGCCCACCTCGTGGCCCCACTGACCCTAATTCCAGCACTATAAGTTCCTATTTTCGGAGAAAAAAATTAAGGAGAAAGTTTCATCGCGTTTTACGATACGGAGCCGCCGCCACCTCCTGTTCTTCATCGGGAGGACAGATCTGGAGCCCGTTTGGTGCTCCGGAGAGGGGAATCTTCGGTCTTCATCATCATCAACCCTTCTCCATCGCCAATTCCATGATGCTCCCCACCGAGAGTGAGTAATTTCTTTGTAGGCTTGCTGGTCGGTGAGGAGTTGGATGAGATTCATCATGTAATCAAGTTAGTTTTGTTAGGGCTTGATCCCTAGTATCCACTATGTTCTGAGATTGATGTTGCTATGATTATGCCATGCTTAATGCTTGTCACTAGGGCTCGAGTGCCATGATTTCAGATCTGAACCGTTCATGTTATCACCATTATATCTATGTTATTGATCTGATCTTGCTTGTCATATGCACCTATTACGTGTTCTGATCCGCAAACCCCGGAGTGACAATAGTCGGGATACTTTCCGGTGATGACCGTAGTTTGAGGAGTTCATGTATTCACCATGTGTTAATGCTTTGTTTCGGTTCTCTATTAAAAGTATACCTTAATATCCCTTAGTTTCCTTATGGACTCCGCTGCCACGGGAGGGTAGGACAAAAGATGTCATGCAAGTTCTTTTCCATAAGCACGTATGACTATATACGGAATACATGCCTACATTACATTTATGAACTGGAGCTAGTTCTGTGTCGCCCTAGGTTATGACTGTTATATGATGAATATCATCCAACGAGTTCACCGATCCAGTGCCTACGAGTTTTCCACTTATTGTTCTTGCTAAGTTACTATTGCTGGTGTTACTGTTCCAACTGCTACAAAACTATTGCTATCACTGCTACCGTTACTGTTACTGCTGCTATCAAACTATCATACTACTGTGCTACTGATCACTCTGCTGCAGATATTTAATCTCCAGGTGTGATTGAATTGACAACTCAGCTGCTAATACTCTCAAATATTCTTTGTCTCCCCTTGTGTTAAATCTATAAATTTGGGTTGAATACTCTACCCTCGAAAACTATTGGGATCCCCTGTACTTGTGGGTTATCAAGACCTTTTTCTAGCGCCATTGCCGGGGAGCATTGCTATATTTGTTGAGTCACTTGGGATTTATATCAATTGATCACTATGAAGAATCTGAAGGATCCAAAGACCAATATTTTTCCCTCTAAGACGAGGGGAGGTAAGGAACTGCCATCTAGCTCTGCACTTGATTCACCTTCTGTTATGAGTAAGCTTGCAACACCACCACATGCTAGTAATCCTGATATGTCACAAGTTATTGATGATGCTACCTTTGTTATGAATGATACTTATGATGATGCTAGTACCATGCTTGATGATAATGTGCCACTAGGAGAATTTCTTGATGAACAAATTGCTAGAGCTAAAGAGAATGAAACTACTGAAACTGATGAGATTGCTGAAACCGATAAAGCCTGTGAAACTGATGATGACCATGAAACACCTATTAGTCCTAGTTCTCCTCGATTTGAAATGCCTAAGATACCTGAAGGTTATGTTATGGATGAGGAGGTGACTAGAGAAATTCTTTCTTGCAAGGATAGAAACGATCTTAAGAAATTGCTACGCAAGTATAAGGAAAAGACTCTGAATGTTAGAATGAAATGTGATCCTAAGTTTGATACTTCACCTATCTTTGTTACCGATAAGGATTATGAATTTTATGTCGACCCAGAGTTAATTACTTTGGTTGAATCTGATCCTTTCCATGGCTATGAAACTGAAACTGTAGTGGCACACCTTACTAAGCTGAATGATATAGCCACCCTCTTTGCTCATGATGATAAGATTCTTTACTATTATATTCTTAAGTTATTTCCATTCTCATTAAAGGGTGATGCTAAGACATGGTACAATACTCTTACTCCTCGTTGTGTGCGTAGTCCCCAGGATATGATTTACTATTTCTCTGAAAAATATTTTCCTGCTCATAAGAAACAAGCTGCCTTACAGGAAATATTTAACTTTGTGCAAACTGAAGAAGAGAGTCTCCCACAAGCTTGGGGGAGGCTTTTCCAGTTGCTTAATGCTTTGCCTGATCACCCTCTCAAGAAAAATGAAATACTTGATATCTTCTATAATGGACTAACCGATGCCTCTAGGGACTTCCAAATAGTTGTGCTGGTTGTGTTTTCAGGGAACGAACTGTTGAACAAGCTGAGGAATTATTGAACAACATATTGAAGAATTATGACGATTGGACTCTTTCTGAACCACCGCCTAAACCCACTCCGAAGAAGAGCGGTATCTTGTTTCTCAGTCCTGAAGATATGCAAGAGGCAAATCTATGAAGGAAAAAGGTATTAAAGCTGAGGATGTTAAGAATTTGCCACCTATTGAAGAAATACATGGCCTTGACACACCACTACCTCCACAGGTGGTAAAGGTAAATTCTTTATTAAAGTTTGATGAAGGTGATATCCCTCACAATAAACATCCTAGTCAGTGCTTATATGAGTTTGATAACTATATTACGAAGCAAGATCATTTCAATGCACATGTCCTGAAACAATTGAAATATAACTCTGATATGATTGCTCGCTTGAGTGACTTGCTATTTAGAATCAGTAATGATGTTAGAGGTGTAGGAAAGCATGCCTCTATGGTTCAAACTCAGTTAGAACAAGTTGCTAAGTCTCAAAAGGAATTGCTTGATGAAATGAATAATAACATGAATGATTTTGCTACTAGAGTAGTAACTAGAGGAGGTAGAATTACCCAAGAACCACTTTATCCTGAAGGTCATCCTAAAATAATTGAACAAGTCTCTCAGAGAATTAATACTGATGCACCTAGTCCTTCTAAAAAGAAAAAGAAAAAGAAAAATGATAGGACTCTGCATACCTCTAGTGAACCTAAGATACAAAAACCTCCTGATAATAATGATGTCTCTATTTCCGATGCTAAAACTCAGTCTGGTAATGAACATTCCCCTAGTGATAATGAAAATGATAACGATGATTTTCATGAAGATGCTCAACCTAACAATGATAAAGAACCAGATAATGATGTTGAAATAGAGCCTGCTGCTGATCTTGATAACCCAGAACCTAAAAATAAAGGTTATGATAAAAGAGACTTTGTGGCTAGGAAACATGGTAAAGAAAGAGAGCCGTGGGTTCAGAAACCCATGCCATTTCCACCTAAGACATCCAAGAAAAAGGATGATGAAGAATTTGAGCACTTTGCTGAAATGATTAGGCCAGTCTTTTTGCGTACCCGCTTAACTGATATCTTAAAGATGGCCCCTTATGCAAAATACATGATAGACATCATCACTAATAAAAGAAAGATACCTGAAGCTGAAATCTCCACCATGCTTGCTAATTATTTTTTTAAGGATGGAGTACCTAAAAAACTTGGAGATCCTGGAATACCAACTATACCTTGCTCCATTAAAAAAACTATGTCAAAACTGCTTTGTGTGATTTGGGAGCTGGTGTTAGTGTTATGCCTTTCTCCTTATATAAAAGACTTGATTTGAATAAACTCACGCCTACTGAGATATCATTGCAAATGGCTGACAAATCAACTGCGCGCCATACCTATCGGTATCTGTGAGGATGTGCCCGTTGTTGTTGCAAATGTTACTATCTTAACAGACTTTGTTATTCTTGAGATGCCAGAGGACGACAACATGTCGATTATCCTTGGTAGACCCTTTTTGAATACTGCAGGGGCTGTTATTGATTGCAACAAAAGCAAAGTCACTTTTCATATCAATGGTAATGAGCACACGGTGCACTTTCCGAAGAAATAATTCCAAGTGAATGGTATAAATGTTATTGAAGAATCTCCGACCATCACTATTGGAAGTTTTCAATTACCTCTTCCTACTGCGAAAAAGAAATATGATATACTTATTGTTGGGGATATGCACATCCCCATTGAGGTAACTTAGTGTTTTACGAAAGTTCTTCGGTTTCATGCTAATCGGAAGTGGTTGCTAATAAGACTTGATCAACCTTATTAATGGATCATTTTTGAGAGGTATGAAGTCGATGAATCTAGTAAGCACAACTCTCTGCTCCCACATTTTATTTTCTGTTTTAGTTAGTCAAATAAAATAAAATGCCATGATTATCCTGTTCTTTGTTTTCTCCGTGCAATAAAAAATGACCCAAAAATAAAAGTTCTCAGAATGATCTGAAAATTTGACACGATTTTTTTCCGAATATTTCTGAATTTCTGGTGCAAATAATACCAGAGGGGGGGTGCACCTGGTGCCCACAAGACACCAGGGCGCGCCAGCACCCCCAGGCACGCCCTGGTGGGTTGTGGCCCCCACGTGGGCCCCCTCACTTACTCCGTTAGCCCACATCATCCCCTACCTCCAGAAAAAAATCACCACAACCACCATTCTCGTGTTCTTGCTCTCAAACCCCCGGATTTCGATATCTTTGCTCGAAGCTCCGTTTCCGAAACTGTTTGGAGGGATTGCTACTTGGTATGTGACTCCTTCATTGCTCCAATTAGTTTTTGATTTAGTGGGTTATTTTTAGAGTAATTAGCTACTCTTGGTGCTGCTGTAGATGAGCTTGCATGTTGAATTCTTAGAGTTCTAAGTAGTTTGAATGCTCAATATGGCCTCTATGCATGCTTATGAGTAGTTGCTATCAATTTCACGAAGTTTGTTGACAAAATTTTTGTAGGCTAAAATTTTTAGAATTTTTATTATAGGAATAAGATGGATTTCTTTAGGAAGTTTTCCTCCAAGAAAAGTGCCATAGGAGTCATTGGGGAATCATCGGACAATGACATTCACACTCCGAGAAGGGTGGAGGTGCGGCCGTGCGAATGGCCGCATGATGCCTTCATGGAGGAGTCCGGGTTCCATCAAGAGTTCGCTCAATTTGTTGCAGACGCTGGGCTGACCGAGTTCCTCACAGCTAAGTGCGACCAATATCACATCCTTACAAATTCCTTTGTGTAAAGTTTTCATTTCCTGAGAAAGAATAATCCTCCTGAAGTGCAGTTTAATCTTTATGCTGAAACTCACAAAATGCCGCTAACTGACTTTTGCGACATATGCTTGATCCCCTCTGATGGGGAATTGAGAGAACCTAGACCAGCGGAGTTTGAAGATTTTCTCCTCACTTTAACAGTGGGTGAAGATAGAGGCATGTCAAACGCTACTGCTACCAGTTTGCAGTTTCCCTCAGTGCATTACTTTGCTTTGTTCATCGCTAAGTGTTTAACCGCTAGGGAGAAGGTCGTCACACTCAGTGCCCCCGACTTCGCTATTTTACGCCATGCACTTTATGATGATCACACCTTTAGTATGGGGGCTATTATTGCACGTCGCTTACACCTTAACATGACTAAGGGAAAGATACATGGTGGTATTTATGCTACTCGCTTAGCGAGACACTTTAATGTTCAGATTCGCCCACATGATTATCTCTTGTCCCAAGTTTACCTGGATCACAAGTCATTGCAAGATCACCAATTTCTTGATGCAACTGATTCTTTCCATAACATTCGTTACAACTTAGTATTCAACGTAGAAACCCGTGATGTTATTCCGTTGCCTGCACCTGCTCTGTTTGATTCTATTGCCAGGAACGGATACAGGATCATGCCAGATGACATTACAGTCTACTGGAACAACCTAGCAGTTGCTGAGGAGGAGCCCCAGGGATGGGACGCTCAGGTGCCTCCTCCCCCTCACTTTGACTTGGGACCGGATGGCTTCTACGGGTGGTGATTACCAAGCTAAGCCAAAAGCCTAAGCTTGGGGGAGTACGTATTTCCACCGACATTACATTCATATTCACACATTTCATTCCAGTTGTCGGTGTTCACACTTTTTCATTGTATTATCCATGCTAAATTTGTTTTCTCGCTTTATTTTTGTGTGTTTGAAAAACTTTGAGAAAATCCAAAAATATTTCTTACTTCTTTTCAGCTTTTCTTCCTAGCCTAGTTTAATTGTAGTATTGAAAGAAACCCAAAAAGATTTCTCATTTCTTCTTTTGCTTGTTGGGAGCTCTCCCGTGTAAATAGTTTTTCTCGTTTTTGTTTTCCTCTTTAATTTGCTTTCTTCAAAAAAAATCTAAAACTCCAAAAATATTTCAGTGTGTTTTTCTGAAATTCTTTTCTTTTGTTTGAGTCGTACCGAGGAGAAGACCACGATGAAAATGTTGAGTGGCTCTCATATGCACTATTGTTAACGTAACAAAGAGCCCATGTTACCTTGTCTTCTCCTCTTGAATAAAATGTTGCAGATTCCAGCTTAGTCCACAGCACTCTTGCACTATTATTTTCTTATCATTCGGTCATGCAAGTGAAAGGCAATAATGACAATATTTGATGAATTGACTGTGTTAGAGAAAAGCGGGTATGAACTCAACTTGTTTTTGTTTTTGTAAATATGTTTAACCTAGTATCCTTGATTCAGCATATTATGATCAAACATGTTTGCAATGACCATTAGAGATTATAGTTGTTCATGCCATGCTTAAGTAGCTAGGAGTGGATAATGATTTATCTTGGATGTCAACATGCATTAAAATGGTTGTGATGTGGTATGATGATATGGTATCCTCCTCTGAATGTTTCAAGTGGCTTGACTTGGCACATGTTCACGCATGTAGTTGAATCAAAACCAACATAGCCTTCATGATATTTATGTTCATGGTGTCCATATCCTACTCATGCTAGTAGTCAATGTTTATTATATGTAATGCATGTTCATGACCGTTTTTGCTCTCTAGCTGGCCGCTTCTCAATCTATTTGCTAGCCTTTGCCTGTACTAAGCCGGAATACTGCTTGTGCATCAAAATCCTTAGACCAAAGTTATTCCAGATGAGTCCACTATATCTACCTATATGCGGTATTACCCTGCCATTCCAAAGTAAATTTGCATGTGCCATCTCTAAAATTCAAATGAACATCTGTTTTGTGTGCCTGGACCGCTCATGGAGCGACAGGGGGCGGTCAGTATCTTCCATGCTAAGCGGGTTATTCTCATGATGAGTGTTTATTCACTCGTCCTTACACGAGAGGGGCGGTAATAGGGATTCCCAGTCCCGAATTCAAAAATCAAAAATAATTACACAAAACTACCCCAGGAATGTTGTTGATTTGGACGGTACCCGTGGATGCGGCTAGCCATGGAGTGTGATTGTTGGTGTGTGGGGGGGGGGGTAAACCTTTACTTTTACCACTTGGGAACTGCCGCTAATTTGTTTAGCATGGAAGATATTGATAACTCTTGGTCATAACGTTGACAGGAAGGGTGTACCTCCCAAAATTATATCTATCTCTGTTTTAAGCTTTGAGCTGTGGCACCTCTGCAAATCCATGCTTCCCTCTGCGAAGGGACTATCTATTTACTTTTATGTTGAGTCCTCACTTTCTCAAATAAGCGCCAGACCTGAGAGCACTATTGTCTTCCTCATGCATTGTGTATAGTTGATGTTGGGTGCAGCATGACTGGATCTTTTCTACCATGAATTACAATGTTTAGAAACTTTGGATGTGCTCTGCATTTATGTTTTGCGGTCTGAGAAAGTGCTAGCGAGATACCAGTATTGTCATATTGTATCATGATTGTTTTGACAAAGTGTTGGCATTTGAGATATCTTATTATTGCTAGCTAGTTGCTTATGTCATTGATATGAGTTAATATAATTTCTAAGAGTTATTGTAGGCATGGTTAGTCATAATCTTTGCTGAAAACCTGGGTGCTACTTAAGCATATATATGTAAACAAGAACAAAAGAGTTCGTAAAAGTTTTTCTTTATCACTTTCAGTTTGTCAACTGAATTGCTTGAGGATAAGCAATGGGTTAAGCTTGGGGTAGTTGATACGTCTCCGTCGTATCTACTTTTCCTCACACTTTTGCCCTTGTTTTGGACTCTAATTTGCATGATTTGAATGAAACTAACCCGGACTGACGCTGTTTTCAGCAGAACTACCATGGTGTTGTTTTTTGTGCAGAAATAAAAGTTCTCGGAACTGGACGAAACTTTTTGGAGATTTATTTTAGAATAAATAAAAAATACCGGAGCCAAGAACCATCGGAGGGGGGCCCCTGGCTAGGCACGATACACCAGGGCCCGCCAGCCCCCCAGGTGCGCCCTGGTGGGTTGTGCCCACCTCGTGGCCCCACTGACTCTAATTCCGGCACTATAAATTCCTATTTTCGAAGAAAAAAATCAAGGAGAAAGTTTCATCGCATTTTACAATACGGAGCCGCCGCCACCTCCTGTTCTTCATCGGGAGGCCAGATCTGGACCCCGTTTGGGGCTCCGGAGAGGGGAATCTTCGGTCTTCGTCATCATCAACCCTTCTCCATCGCCAATTCCATGATGCTCCCCATGGGGAGTGAGTAATTCCTTCGTAGGCTTGCTGGTCGGTGAGGAGTTGGATGAGATTCATCATGTAATCGAGTTAGTTTTGTTAGGGCTTGATCCCTAGTATCCACTATGTTCTGAGATTGATGTTGCTATAATTATGCCATGCTTAATGCTTGTCACTAGGGCCCGAGTGCCATGATTTCAGATCTGAACCGTTTATGTTATCACCATTATATCTATGTTCTTGATCCGATCTTGCTAGTCATATGCACCTATTACGTGTTCTGATCCGCAAACCCCGGAGTGACAATAGTCGGGATACTTTTTGGTGATGACCGTAGTTTGAGGAGTTCATGTATTCACCATGTGTTAATGCTTTGTTCCGGTTCTCTATTAAAAGGAGGCCTTAATATCCCTTAGTTTCCTTATGGACCCCGCTGCCACGGGAGGGTAGGACAAAAGATGTCATGCAAGTTCTTTTCCATAAGCACGTATGACTATATACGGAATACATGCCTACATTACATTTATGAACTGGAGCTAGTTCTGTGTCGCCCTAGGTTATGACTGTTATATGATGAATATCATCCAACGAGTTCACCGATCCAGTGCCTACGAGTTTTCCACTTATTGTTCTTGCTAAGTTACTATTGCTACTGCTACTGTTCCAACGGCTACAAAACTATTGCTATCACTGCTACCGTTACTGTTACTGCTGCTATCAACTCTGCTGCAGATATTTAATCTCCAGGTGTGGTCGAATTGACAACTCAGCTGCTAATACTCTCAAATATTCTTTGGCTCCCCTTGTGTCGAATCTATAAATTTGGGTTGAATACTCTACCCTCGAAAACTGTTGTGATCCCCTATACTTGTGGGTTATCAAGTAGCACCAATCACCGAGCCGACCACCCAAAGACCCAGGAAGTGATGAAGAGCATGGGGAACATCATGCACGTGCACCCAGATAGGCAGTAACTCAAAACGGTGTGGTACCTCCTCTGACTTCCAGGGATTGAACTCAATAGTGACGTTATGAGACTTGATAAAAGATGCAAACCCAGTCACTCTTTGCAAAACTTCTTCACTTGGAAAGGACATGAGAAAAGCATCCTTGCCATGTGGTATAGCCTCCCAAGTCCACTGCTGCTAAAACTGAGCAATCTTGGCCACCTCTGCCTCCATGATATTGGGTTTAATAGAGCCGCCAGAAATCGATACAAGAGCAGTTGGTGAACCCTGAGGTGAGAGATCCTCCCTACATACATTATCGGGCATCTATAAAAGAGCCATGTTTTCAGTTCCATAGCCGCAAAGCATCGCTGTCGGTTTTGGCAACTTGAGAGCAGGGCACCAACGCATGGTCATAGGATGGTTCGTCTTGTTACAAATAAAGCAGTACTGTTGCGTGTCACAGTCTTCAGATAAGTGTCCCGCCGACTGACATTTAGAACACCACATCTTTTTGGGTGCCGCTGCAACCTCGGTAGTACCTGAAACCAAAGCTAGAGGATGATTCTACTGAGCACCTGACTGCATCGGTGCACCTTGTCCATGACCCACAACCATTTTTTGATGAAGAGGCTGGGATGGACACATGCGCATGCACCGGAGGTGGAATCGAAGGTCCAACAGCAAATTGCATAGGAGCAGGTTGCACTGTCCCCTGACGAGTTTTTGGGTGGCCACCCTTCGGCTTGCGAGGGCGCGCTGCAATAGGTCCTCCGGCAGCCGGAGTGATAACCGGCCCGACGTTGAAGCTGGTGATCGGCTGATTAGTGTGTTGCTAATTGGCAGTGATGAAAAGCCCTTGCTGCTGCCCATAAACACTGTCGACTGGTTGATATGGAACCATAGCTGTCGGTGCACTAGTACAGGGGTATCCAGTGCCCTCGACTTATGCACACGCAGTAGTAGCAAAAACCCGCCAGTACAAGTTACCACACCACCAAGCAAGCATTCAAGAACCGGACCCCGATAGCAACAACCTACAGAAGGCCAAGCAAACACCGGCAAGACCAACACGACGGCCCCGGAGGGGCCCAAGGCGCGCCAGCCATGTCCCCGGAGCCTGCCGGGGACCGAGGCGCGCACATCTCAGGAAGACCCGGCAAGCCATTCCCTGGCAGGCATGAGCTGACCAGCCACCGCTCCACCGCATCTCGACGCCAGTCACTTGTCGATGCGGTGTCGAGCCTTCAAGCGGCTAGGTGGCTCTCGCTAAGCATGTGGCGACACATTGAAAGGCAGATTATACCCAGTTGACACCCGTCCAACAGCGTGTCAAGCCCCTAAGCAACGGCTAGCTAGGCGGTGGCAACAGCTTGCCGGGGATGCATCCCCGAGTGCCACCTAGTCTAGCAATCATGGTATTTTATCCTAAATGCCAGATTTAGGTACGATAGCTCTGTTAGCTATCTAATCGATAGATAATGACTGTTTTGCCATTGTGGTTGCCCCTTGCACTATAAAAGGAGGCCCAAGGCAACCTAGCTCAAGATTCGGACTTTTGGACACTTGTACTCGCATAGTAGCTCTCCCCAGCGGCAGCCCTTGCCGGGATTGAGCGCTGCGTGTTCTTTGTGTTCCTACAATCAATCCACCAAAAGTAGGAGTAGGGTTTTACGCTTCACAATGGCCCGAACCTGGATAAAAATGCCTGCGTCCCGATCGTCGTGCTACCTCACGCTCTCCGCTCTTTGTGCAACGTGACCCCCCTTGCCGAACCATAAAGGGGCCTCTGGCCCCGTAGGTGATCATGTGCATCCGTGCCCCAACAATAGCAGGCTAGTGTTGTTGTTGTATGGGTTGAAGATGATACTACTGGTGGATATATGGTGTCGAGTTTCCAACGAACTATTGCGGAACCTGTGCCTGGTAAAACTGCATCTGTTGTTGATGTACCGGCAACTACTGCACCTGCGTGTATGAGGCCGACGGAACGAAGGAGGGCATTGCTCGGATTGGCTGGTAGACCCCCGAAGCGAAGCCTGGTGCACCTCCCGCCAGAGAAGCCGTGGGAGTATCTGGCGACTAGGAGGCACGCTAAGAAGGTTGCTTGCTGGTGGCGCCACCGGGCGGGGCAGATGGATCACGTCGAGACATCTCTGGAACCCGAACGACGGTCATGAATGATCGAGTGAGGTTAGGGTTCCCTGTCGATTGCTTATGTTTCCACAAGTGACCCAGCCAACGCCCAAGATTGGCCATGCGAAGTGGATGTACAGGATGCATCAGATAGCAAGCTAGAGTTGGAACTCCCGAAGAATCCGGATCAAAGATTTGAACATCGGAAGACATGGCGGACTGGGCCAGGCCCGACGTCAGCGGCGCAGCCATGGACTCCGACGAGAGTGCTCCGTCACCAAGACACCGCGGCGGAAGAAGATCACCAAGAGTCCTTAGTGGTGACCTCCGAGGTGGCAGAATGGGTCCAACCCATGGCCTGACGGGAGCCCTGGCCAAGCCAGGAACCACGCGGACGCTGCGAGTTGCTAGAGAACGAGACCTCCGACGATCCTCCATCTCAGGTGTCGTCTTGTCTGCATCGGTGACGGGTGCCACAATAGTCTGCGTCGAGTCCTCCTACGTCGCCAGGCCTCCAAGCACGTCCGACTTGCACACAGAAAGCACCTCACCTGCATGTCGATGCGGCGGCCTTCCCCACACCCTAGACGCCGGCGTTGGGAATTCGATGTCCACCCATAACTCGTTTGCACACTCCTCATTGGTTTTCCTCCGGCGTACCACACCAGGCTCCATGGGATGGGCATCAATGTAGGATCACAAGTATGTCTAGAGGGGGGGGGGGGTGTTGGAAATATGCCCTATAGGCAATAATAAATATAGTTATTATTATATTTCCTTGTTCATGATAATCGTTTATTATCCATGCTATAATTGTATTAATTGGAAACACTGATACATGTGTGGATACATAGACAACACTGTGTCCCTAGTATGCCTCTAGTAGACTAGCTCGTTGATCAAAGATGGTCAAGGTTTCCTAGCCATAGACATGAGATGTCATTTGATAACGGGATCACATCATTAGGAGAATGATGTGATGGACAAGACCCAAAATATGAACGTAGCATATGATCGTGTCAGTTTATTGCTATTGTTTTCTGCATGTCAAGTATCTGTTCCTATGACCATGAGATCATGCAACTCACTGACGCCGGAGGAGTACCTTATGTGTATCAAACGTCACAACATAACTGGGTGACTATAAAGATGCTCTACAGGTATCTCCGAAGGTGTCTGTTGAGGTGGCATGGATCAAGACTGGGATTTGTTACTCCGTGTGACGGAGAGGTATCTCAGGGCCCACTCGGTAATACAACATCACAACAAGCCTTGCAAACAATGTGACTAAAGTGTAAGCCACGGGATCTTATATTATGGAACGAGTAAAGAGACTTGCCGGTAACGAGATTGAACTAGGTAAAGAGATACCGACGATCGAATCTCGGGCAAGTAACATACCGAAGAAACAAAGGGAACAGCATACGGGATTAACTGAATCCTTGACATAGAGGTTCAACCGATAAAGATTTTCGTAGAATATGTGGGAACCAATATGGGCATCCAGGTCCCGCTATTGGTTATTGGCCGTAGAGGTGTCTCGGTCATGTCTACATAGTTCTTGAACCTGCAGGGTCTGCATACTTAAGGTTCGGTGACGTTTCGGTAGTATAGAGTTATGTATGGTGGTGACCGAAGGTTGTTCGGAGTCCTGGATGAGATCCTGGACGTCACGAGGAGCTCCGGAATGGTCCGGAGGTAAAGATTGATATATAGGAAGTCCCGTTTTGGTCACCGGAAAAGTTTCGGGCATTTCGGTAGTGTACCGGGAGTGCCGGGAGGGGTACCGGGGACCATCGGGAGGGGTGTCTCGACCCAAAGGGCCTCATGGGCTGTGGAGGGAGTCAAGCCAGCCCTTAGTGGGCTGGCCGAGCCCCCCACTAAGGCCCATGCGGCTAGGGGTGGGAAAAACCCAAAGGAAGGCAAGGTGGAAAGGGTTTCCAAGTGGAGAGGAGGAATCCTACTCCTAGTAGGATTGGAGTAGGACTCCACCTCCCACTTCGACCGACCCAAAGGGGCAGCCCTAGGGGCGCTGGCCTCCCTCCCCTTCCACCACCACTGCTGCCGCGCCGTCGCGCTGCCGGAGAACTCACCTACCTCTCCGCTCCCTCTTGCCGGATCAAGAAGGCGGAGATCTTCATCGAGTTGTACGTGTGCTGAACGCGGAGGTGCCGTCCGTTCGGCGCTAGATCGGGACGGATCGTGATTAGATCGCGGGACGCTCGGTGATTTGGATCACGAAGACGTTCGACTACATAAACCACATTTCTTAACGCTTCCCGCTTAGCGATCTACAAGGGTATGTAGATCCACTCTCCCTCTCGTAGATGCTCATCACCATGGATAGATCTTGCGTGTGCGTAGGAAATTTTTTGTTTCCCATGCAACGTTCCCCAACAGTGGCATCTGAGCTAGGTCTATGTGTAGATGAGATCTCGAGTAGAACACAACGGAGTTTGTGGGCGTTGATATTCGGATTGCTTCCTCCCTTGGTCTTTTCTTGTTTCGGCGGTATTGTGGGATGAAGCGGCCCGGACCAACATTACTCGTACGCTTACTAGAGACCAGTTCCATCAACTGACATGTAACTTCGTTGCATAAAGATGGTTGTCGGGTGTCTGTTTCTCCCACTTTAGTCGGATCGGATTTGATGAAGGCCGTCCTTGAGAAGGTTGAATAGCAATTTTTGTATCACCGTTGTGGTTTTTGCGTAGGTAAGAATTGTTCTTGCTAGATACCCGTAGCAGCCACGTAAAACTTGCAACAACAATTAGAGGACGTCTAACTTGTTTTTGCAGGGTATGTTGTGATGTGATATGGCCAATTACATGATGAGATATATGTGATGTATGAGATGATCATGTATTTTATAGAATATCACGACTTGCATGTCGATGAGTACGACAACCGGCAGGAGCCATAGGGTTGTCTTTAATTATTTTTACCGTTTTGCTTTACTTTATCGCTATGAGTTAGCAATAGTCGTGGAAGCAATAGTCGGCGCGACAACCTCATGGCGACACATTCATAGAGATCAAGATGATGGAGATCATGGTGTCATGCCAGTGACGATGGAGATCATGCCGGTGCTTTGGAGATGGAGATCAAAAGCACAAGTTCATGGCCATATCATGTCACTTATGATTTGCATGTGATGTTAATCCTTTTATGCATCTTATTTTGCTTAGGACGACAGTAGCATTATAAGGTGATCCCTCACTTAAATTTCAAGATAAATTGTGTTCTCCCCGAGTGTGCACCGTTGCGAAAGTTCGTCGTTTCGAGACACCACGTGATGATCGGGTGTGATAGACTCTACGTTCGCATACAACGGGTGCAAGCCAGTTTTGCACGTGCGGAACACTCGGGTTAAACTTGATGAGCCTAGCATGTACAGGCATGGCCTCGGAACACAAGAGACCGAAAGGTCAAACATGAGTCATATAGTAGATATGATCAACATGAAGATGT
Source organism: Elymus sibiricus (assembly GCA_039707655.1). Taxonomy (NCBI): domain Eukaryota; kingdom Viridiplantae; phylum Streptophyta; class Magnoliopsida; order Poales; family Poaceae; genus Elymus; species Elymus sibiricus. Next base: position 27,280,024 of record CM077673.1, on the reverse strand, counting down.
TCACCATTGAAACCACCTCAACTCACGTGATGATCGGACTTGAGTTGGTGGATTTGGATCATGTGACACTCGAATGACTGGAGGGATGTCAATTTGAGTGGGAGTTTTTAAGTAATATGATTAACTAAACTCATTATCTTGAACAATAGTCTAAGTTGTTTTTGCAAAATTTATGTTGTAGATCATGGCTCGCGCAGTAGCACCCCTGAATTTTAATGCGTTCCTAGAGAAAGCTAAGTTGAAAGATGATGGAAGTAACTTTGTGGACTGGGCCCGTAATCTGAGGATTATCCTTATGGCTTCCCAAAAAGGTTATGTCCTTGATGCACCGCTTGGTGATCCACCCGCTCCAGTTGAGTCTCCAGACGTTGTGAACGCCTGGCATGCTCGTTCTGATGATTACTCAATGGTTCAATGTGCAATGTTGTATGGCTTAGAACCGGGACTTCAAAGACATTTTGATCGTCATGGAGCATATGATATGTTCCTTGAGTTGAAGTTTATCTTTTAGAAGAATGCCCGGATCGAGAGGTATGAGACCTCCGATAAGTTCTATGCCTGCAAGATGGAGGAGAATGGGTCTGTTAGTGAACACATACTCAAAATGTCTGGGTATTCCACACGTCTAGCTGAATTGGGGATGCCCCTTCTAGCAGAGGCGATCACTGACAGAGTTCTTCAATCATTGCCACCTAGCTACAAGAGCTTCGTGTTGAACTATAACATGCACGGGATGAACAAGTCCGTCGCCGAGCTATTTGCGATGTTGAAAGTCGCTGAGTCTGAGATTCAGAAGGAGCATCAAGTGTTGATGGTCAATAAAACCACTAGTTTCAAGAAGAATGGCAAGGGAAAGATGGGTAGCTCCAAGAAGAGTGGCAAAGCAGTTGCCCCTCCCGTGAAGAAACCCAAGTCTGGACCCAAGCCAGAAACTGAGTGCTTTCATTGCAAGGGAACTGGTCACTGGAAGCGGAATTGCCCCAAGTATCTGGCTGACAAGAAGGTGGCCAACAACAAACAAGGTATATATGATATACATGTTATTGATGTGTACCTTACCAACTCTCATTGTAGTGCCTCGGTATTTGATACCGGTGCGGTTGCTCACATTTGCAACTCAAAACAGGAACTGCGGAATAGACGGAGGCTGGCAAAGGACGAAGTCACGATGCGCGTGGGAAATGGTTCCAAGGTTGATGTGATCGCCGTCGGCACGCTCGCTCTTCGATTACCATCGGGATTAGTGATGAACCTGAATAATTGTTATTTAGTGCCTGTGTTAAGCATGAACATTATATCTGGATCTTGTTTATTGTGAGACGGTTACTCATTTAAATCAGAGAATAATGGTTGTTCTATTTATATGAGTAATATCTTTTATGGTCATGCACCCAATGTGAGGGGTTTATTCTTATTGAATCTCGATAGTGATGATACACATGTTCATAACATTGATGTCAAAAGATGTAGAATTGATAATGATAGTACCACTTTCTTGTGGCACTGCCATTTAGGTCATATTGGTATAAAACGCATGAAGAAGCTCCATGCTGATGGACTTTTGGAGTCTCTTGATTTTGAATCACTTGACACATGTGAACCATGCCTCATGGGCAAGATGACTAAGACGCCGTTCTCTGGAACAATGGAACGGGCAAGTGACTTGTTGGAAATCATACATACTGATGTGTGCGGTCCGATGAGCATTGAGGCGCGCAGTGGATATCGTTATTTTCTCACCTTCACTGATGACTTAAGTAGATATGGGTATATTTACTTAATGAAACACAAGTCTGAAACGTTTGAAAAGTTCAAGCAATTTCAGAGTGAAGTTGAGAATCATCATAAACAAGAAGATTAAATTCCTACGATCTGATCGAGGAGGAGAATATCTGAGTTATGCGTTTGGCAGTCACTTAAGATAGTGTGGAATTGTTTCACAATTGACACCGCCTGGAACACCACAGCGTAATGGTGTGTCCGAACGTCGTAATCGAACCTTATTGGATATGGTGCGATCTATGATGTCTCTTGCCGATTTGCCACTATCGTTTTGGGGTTATGCATTAGAGACAACTGCATTCACTTTAAATAGGGCACCATCGAAATCCGTTGAGACGACGCCATATGAACTGTGGTTTGGCAAGAAGCCAAAGTTGTCGTTTCTTAAAGTTTGGGGATGTGATGCTTATGTCAAAAAGCTTCAGCCTGAAAAGCTGGAACCCAAAGCGGAGAAATGCGTCTTCATAGGATACCCAAAAGAGACAGTTGGGTATACCTTCTATCTCAGATCCGAAGGCAAAGTGTTTGTCACTAAAAACGGAACATTTCTTGAGAAAGAGTTTCTCTCGAAAGAATTGAGTGGGAGGAAGATAGAACTTGATGAGGTTGTTGAGCCTTTACTTCAACCTAAGAGTAGCGTAGCGCAGAAAGATGTTTCTGTAGAACCTGCATCAGTTGAAGAGGAAGTTAATGATGATGATCATGAAGCTTCGGATCAAGTTGCTATCGAACCTCGTAGGTCGACAAGGACGCGTACTGCTCCAGAGTGGTACAACAACCCTGTCTTAGAGGTCATGTTGCTGGGCAACGATGAACCTACGAGCTATGGAGAAGCGATGATGGGCCCAGATTCCGAGAAATGGTTAGAGGCCATGAAATCCGAGATGGGATCCATGTATGAAAACAAAGTATGGGCTTTGGAAGTATTACCTGAAGGGCATAAGGCCATTCAGAACAAATGGACCTTTAAGAGGAAGACGGACGCGGACGGTAATGTCACCGTCTATAAAGCTCGACTTGTGGCAAAGGGTTTTTCACAAGTTCAAGGAGTTGACTACGATGAGACCTTCTCACTCGTAGCGATGCTTAAGTCCGTCAGAATCATGTTAGCTATAGCTGCCTTTTTCGATTATGAAATTTGGCAGATGGATGTCAAAACAGCGTTCCTCAATGGTTTTCTTGAGGAAGAGTTGTATATGATGCAACCAGAAGGTTTTGTCGATTCAGAGAATGCTGACAAAGTTTGCAAACTCCAGCGATCCATTTATGGACTGGTGCAAGCATCTCGGAGTTGGAATAAGCGCTTTGATGAGGTGATCAAAGCGTTTGGGTTTATACAAGTTTACGGAGAAGCTTGTATTTATAAGAAAGTGAGTGGGAGCTCTATAGCATTTCTAATATTATATGTGGATGACATATTGCTGATTGGAAACAATATAGAAATGTTGGAAGGCGTGAAGGAATATTTGAACAAGAGTTTTTCAATGAAGGACCTAGGAGAAGCTGCTTTCATATTAGGCATCAAGATCTATAGAGATAGATCAAGACGCTTGATAGGACTTTCACAGAGCACATACCTTGACAAAGTTTTGAAGAAGTTCAAAATGGATCAGTCCAAGAAAGGGTTGTTGCCTGTGTTACAATGTATGAAGTTGAGTAAGACTCAATGCCCAGTGACTGCAGAAGATAGAGAAAAGATGAGTGTCGTCCCCTATGCTTCGGCCATAGGCTCTATCATGTATGCAATGCTGTGCACAAGACCCGATGTCAGCCTTGCCATAAGTATGGCCGGAAGGTTTCAAAGTGATCCGGGAGTGGAACACTGGACGGCGGTCAAGAATATCCTGAAGTACCTGAAAAGTACTAAGGACATGTTTCTCGTTTATGGAGGTGATCAAGAGCTTGTCGTAAAGGGTTATGTCGATGCAAGCTTTGACACTGATCCAAATGACTCTAAGTCGCAAACCGGATACGTATTTATTCTCAATGGGGGTGCGGTAAGCTGGTGCAGTTCCAAGCAAAGCGTGGTGGCTGATTCTACATGCGAATCGGAGTACATCGCTGCCTCGGAGGCGGCGAAGGAAGGTGTCTGGATGAAGGAGTTCATGACAGATCTTGGAGTAGTGCCTAGTGCACTAAACCCAATGACTCTGTTCTATGACAACACTGGTGCCATTGCTTTAGCCAAGGAACCAAGGTTTCACAAGAGGACCAGACACATAAAGCGACGTTTCAATTCCATCCGCGATTACATCAAGGAGGACGACATAAATATTTGCAAAGTACACACGGATCTGAATGTTGCAGATCCAATGACTAAACCTCTTCCAAGGGCTAAACATGAACAACACCAGAACTGTATGGGTGTTAGATTCATTACAATGTAAATCACATAGCTATGTGAGCTAGATTATTGACTCTAGTGCAAGTGGGAGACTGTTGGAAATAAGCCCTGGAGGCAATAATAAATATAGTTATTATTATATTTCCTTGTTCATGATAATCGTTTATTATCCATGCTATAATTGTATTAATTGGAAACACTGATACATGTCTGGATACATAGACAACACTGTGTCCCTAGTATGCCTCTAGTAGACTAGCTCGTTGATCAAAGATGGTCAAGGTTTCCTAGCCATAGACATGAGATGTCATTTGATAATGGGATCACATCATTAGGAGAATGATGTGATGGACAAGACCCAAAATATGAACGTAGCATATGATCATGTCAGTTTATTGCTATTATTTTCTGCATGTCAAGTATCTGTTCCTATGACCATGAGATCATGCAACTCACTGACGCCGGAGGAGTACCTTGTGTGTATCAAACGTCACAACGTAACTGGGTGACTATAAAGATGCTCTACAGGTATCTCCGAAGGTGTCTGTTGAGGTGGCATGGATCAAGACTGGGATTTGTTACTCCGTGTGACGGAGAGGTATCTCAGGGCCCACTCGGTAATACAACATCACAACAAGACTTGCAAGCAATGTGACTAAAGTGTTAGCCACGGGATCTTGTATTAGGGAACGAGTAAATAGACTTGCCGGTAACGATATTGAACTAGGTATAGAGATACCGACGATCGAATCTCGGGCAAGTAACATACCGAAGAAACAAAGGGAACAACATACGGGATTAACTGAATCCTTGACATAGAGGTTCAATCGATAAAGATCTTCTTAGAATATGTGGGAACCAATATGGGCATCCAGGTCCCGCTATTGGTTATTGGTCGTAGAGGTGTCTTGGTCATGTCTACATAGTTCTCGAACCCGCAGGGTCTGCACACTTAAGGTTCGGTGACATTTCGGTAGTATAGAGTTATGTATGGTGGTGACCAAAGGTTGTTCGGAGTCCCGGATGAGATCTCGGACGTCACGAGGAGCTCCGGAATGGTTCGGAGGTAAAGATTGATATACAGGAAGTCCCGTTTTGGTCACCGGAAAATTTTCGGGCGTTTCGGTAGTGTACCGGGAGTGCCGGGAGGGGTACCGGGGACCATCGGGAGGGGTGTCTCGACCCAAAGGGCCTCATGGGCTCGGGAGGAGTCAAGCCAGCCCTTAGTGGGCTGGCCGAGCCCCCCACTAAGGCCCATGTGGCTAGGGGTGGGAAAAAACCAAAGGAAGGCAAGGTGGAAAGGGTTTCCAAGTGGAGAGGAGGAATCCTACTCCTAGTAGGATTGGAGTAGGACTCCACCTTCCACTTCGGCCAACCCAAAGGGGCAGCCCTAGGGGCGCCGGCCTCCCTCCCCTTCCTCCTATATATACTAGAGGGAGAGAGGGCAAAAGCACTTTAACCCTAATTGCCACGTGCTCCCTCTTCTTCATCTAGATCGTTTTCTCCTCTAGTCTAGTTTCCGCGGTGCTTAGGCGAAGCCCTGCCGGAATAGTTCCACCACCACCGCCGCCACGCCATCGCGCTGCCGGAGAACTCACCTACCTCTCCGCTCCCTCTTGCTGGATCAAGAAGGCGGAGATCGTCATCGAGCTGTATGTGTGCTGAACGTGGAGGTGTCGTCCGTTCGGCGCTAGATCGGGACGGATCGTGATTAGATCGCGGGACGCTCGGCGATTTGGATCGCGAAGACGTTCGACTACATCAACCGCGTTTCTTAATGCCTCCCGCTTAGCGATCTACAAGGGTATGTAGATCCACTCTCCCTCTCGTAGATGCTCATCACCATGGATAGATCTTGCGTGTGCGTAGGAATATTTTTGTTTCCCATGCAACGTTCCCCAACAGGGGGGGGGTGATTAGAGTACTTGACCAAATAAAAATTCTACCTTTTCCCAATTTTACTTGTGGGCAGATTTTAGCAATAATAGCAAGTCAAGCACACCCTACACATGCATGTCTAAGAGTATAGCAGCGGAAAGTAAAGACAAGCACATGTAATAGAGGGTAGGGATAGGAAGATCAAACACAATTGTGATAACCCACAAGTATAGGGGATCGCAACAGTTTTCGAGGGTAGAGTATTCAACCCAAATTTATAGATTCGACACAAGGGGAGCCAAAGAATACTTGAGAGTATTAGCAGTTGAGTTGTCAATTCAACCACACCTAGAGATTAAATATCTGCAGCAGAGTGATCAGTAGCATAGTAATATGATAGTTTGATAGCAGTAGTGACAGTAACAGTAGCGGTAACAGTAGTAGCAATAGTTTTGTAGCAGTTGGAACAGCAGCAGCAACAATAGTAACTTAGCAAGAACAATAAGTGAAAAGCTCGTAGGCACTGGATCGGTAACTCATTGGATGATATTCATCATGTAACAGTCATAACCTAGGGCGATACAGAACTAGCTCAGTTCATCAATGTAATTGTCGTGGTATTCTCGTTGGGGGTGCGTGATTCACGGCAGATGCCATGAGATGGCTTAGGAGGTGGGGCTACGATAGGACGCCGGTGGGTTTCGGAGGCGAGGTTGGCACGAGCGAGTGCGGGACACAAGACGTACCCAGGTTCGGGGCCCTCTGGAGAGGTAACACCCCTACTCCTGCCGTGTGAGCTGATAAGCACAGAGGTTACAGAGTCGCTCCTGGAGCTGCTTGGACGGAGGAGGGAGAAGGGGCTAAGCCACCGTTCTGCCTCTCCTATGCGAGTGTTCGTGATCTGGAGAGAGCTAGCTAGGGTGAGAACTGACCTTACTGCACTAACTCGAACTCTCAGCCACTAAAACCCGATGCCTCTGCACGGAGGCCTCCCTGGGGGTCTTATAGGCCGACCCCCAGGGTTACAACGGTAACGTACATGGGGCGTGGGCCCCTGGTGTCATTGACCAGGATCCGGTGGCCGGGTCGCCGGGTCGCCAGATGCCGGGATGCCGGGTCGCCGGGTGCCGGGACGTCAGGTGCGCCGCACCTGCCTGGCGCGGGCATCGTGACGGGTCTTGTCTCGTCAGTCTGGGTTCGAGGCACTGTGGCGCGTCTTGTCCATCGTCAGAGGGAGGTCGGCGCCGCCGTTTCTACAGGACCGCGCCTCACTGACACCGCCCGCCTCGGGCGGGGGCGCAAGGAAAGCTGCAGCCTCACCTGCTCTGTCAGGGTAAAGGGAGGAGCGCTGTAGCACCGCTTGCTTCGTCGCTATGGCTTCGCCGCCTCGCGACCAGCCGGTATGGGCCAGCCGGCCAGGCCGTGTTGCCACGCCGAGCCAGCTCGCGTTGGGGAGCCGGCGTGCCTGGCAAGCCCGCCAGAGGGACTTGTCTTGCTCTGATGATTTTCCGAAAGGGATTCGGGCTCCGTTGCCTACCCGGGGGTCATCCCCCCGACAGTAGTCCCCGAAGCTGTGAAGGTTCGCCGACTTCAGGCAGGGGAGCCTTTGCAGCTTACCACCCTGAGGAGCCGGTTCTGTTGATGAAGCGTCAGAGTCCGGCCGGGCGGCTTCGCCTGGCAGCTTGCTGGCTTCGCGGCAGCGGACGCCGGGAACACCCGCTGGGGGGCCGGCCTCCGGGGGCCGGGTCGCGGCACCCCGGCCTAAGCGGTAAACGGAAACGCCCACCAGATGGGTCTTGCTTCGTACGCCGATTTGCGCCCGCCGCAGCTCGACGGGCTGCCACGTGCGACCTTGCGGTGGGCGAGGCCTGCCAGCCCACGCGCGCGACGGGACGTGACCGCGGCTCGGGCCCGCCACTACACGCCCTCGGCCCGCGCGCGGGGATTCACTGCGGCGACCGTTGGCGATTGCGCTTCCCCGCGTAGTTACTGCACGTGGGGAACGCGCGCGCACAGTGCGGGGGAGTGGGGATTGTGGGCGCAGCCGATCCCACTCCCCCACGATTTCGCGCGGTTATAAACGAGAAGGGGGGAGTGCGACGGAGACGCCCGTGCTCGCACCCCTGCCCCTCGCTCCTCCTCTGCTTCCTCTCCTTCTCCGCCATGCCCGAGCGAAGTGCTGCCGCCGTCGTCGCCTCGCCCACGCCTGCTGCACGCCGCGACCCGAAGCCCGCAGCGCGCCGCCCTCCTCCTCTCTTCCTCCTCTCCATCGCCGAATCTCGCCGCCCGCGGAAAACCCTCCCCAATGGCGCTGCCGAAAGGCTCTTGGGAGGGCTTCATCATGATGGAGTAAAACATCCGGTACCTCCGCCGCACGAAGCGGGTGTCGCCGGCAGAGGCGCTGCTCGCGCGCGCGCCGGTCCCGGAGAGGGTGCCGGCGCCGCAGGAGGGCGAGCATGTGGTCTTCTTCTCGCACTTCGAGTGCGGGCTCGGCCTCCCCGCGAGTCTCTTCTTCCGCGCGTGGCTCGATTTCTTCGGGCTGCAAGCGCATCATCTCAGCGCCAACGCCGTGTTGCAGGTAGCCGGCTTTGCCACGCTCTGCGAAGGCTATCTCGGGATGCTGCCGACTGTGGAACCACGACGGGCCGAATGCCCAGATCCTGCTGGCCGACCTGCCCGACTCGGATGTGGAGGAGGCCGGCGCCGAGGCGGAGGAGGGGGCGGTCGAGGCACGCCTGGCCGACGCCACAGCCGGCGGGTCGCGGGTCGCAGGTAAGTCTCCGCCTCCAGATCTACTGCGGGACTGGCCGGATGACGACGAGGAGAGCCTGACCGACGCCCACGGTGCAGCGCCCTTGGATGGGGAGGACGCCAGCGTCGACCCCTCAAGACGGCTGCGGAAGGCGGCTGGCGCCGGGCCGGCTAGCGCGGCGGCGACCGCCAGCCGGCCGCACGGGAAGGAGGTGGTCGAGGCGAGACCGGCTGCGAAGCGCCCGGCGGCGGAGCTGGTGCGCGCGAGGGCCGTCGTGAAGAAGAAGCGCCGGCTCGCCCCGTCCGTAGGGCCGAGGCGGGAGCCCCCGACGGTCATCGGGTAAGTGCTCCTTGCCTTATTTGTGGGGCGCCAACTGTCGTCTTGTGGATTATCTTTTTTCTTCCTTTTGCCTTCGCCGTGACGAATCCACCGTGCACAGGTCGGCTCTTGACTTGGCGGTGGTGGCGACGGAGGCCGCGGCGGGCGAGGTCACCTAGAGGAAGACCAGGAGCAGCGCCGTCGACCCTCCGCCGAGTCGGTCCGGGGAGGAAGAACTCGAGGCCCGCCAGTCCGGCCAGGATCTTGAGGCGATGACGCGTGCCGCCTGGCAGGACCGGGATGAGGCCGAGAAGGCGATGTGAGAGGCCTCGGCCCAGGCGTGGGAGAGGGCCTCCGCGACGCGGGCCAGGCCTACCGCGGATCCGGCCTGGCTGGAGATGGAGACGGGCTCGGCGCCGGCGTTGACGGTCATTGAGCCGCAGCCGGCGGGAGCGGGCGATCCGGAGACGAGGGCGGAGCCAGCCGGCGGCGGGTCGGACATTGAAGAGGAGATCATCGTGGACACGCCGCCCCAAGCCAACCCGGCAGAGGGAGGCGAGGACGGCGGGGAGAGGCGCGAGGCGGACTCCGCGCCATCCGGCCAAGCGCAGCCGACTCCAGCCGCGGGGGCCGCGGCAGGAGGCACCGGCACCCTGGTGGTCGTGCCGCCCCAAGCCGCCATGGTCCCCGAGCGGCCGGGTGGAAGCGGATCCGGCGCCGGGACCGCACTTCAGCTTCCGTGGGCGAGCTCCAGCGAGGCTGTGGTGGGACCGCGAACCCGGGAGGACGATGCGGCGGATGCCTTGCGCTCGCAACTTCGCGGCCGGGATGAGCGCCTGCAGGCCTTCCTCCAGGAGGAGCTAGACCGGGCACGGCAGCTGGAGCAGGCGATCGCGGTGAGCTTTTTCTTCTATCTTGATTGTTGAATCAGTGGGGGCGCGCCAGCGCACCCACTGGGTGTAGCCCCCGAGGTTCGTCCGGGCTTCGGAGCAGCCGTGTCGAATCTTATGGCCGTCTTTTGCATTATCTTAATCTTTTGTCTGCGCGCAGCATCTGTACGACCTGCGGGCCAGCGTGTTCAACCGGCTCTGGGAACGGTACCGTGAGGCCAGAACCCGGCTCGCCGCCTCGGAGGAGGAGCTGCATCGGGTCCAAGGTATGCCTTCGTGCCTTCAGTGGGTGCGCGCCAGCGCACCCACTGGGTGTAGCCCCCGAGATTCGGGCCGGACTGCGAAGCAGCCGGGTCGAATCTTAGAGCCTTGACTTTTTCTTCTAATCCTTGCTTCCGGCATCTGACCAGAAATCTTGTCGCGCAGCCGATGCGACCGAGGTGCCAGGCCTTCGAGGCCGGCTTGCGGAAGCCGGCCAGCAGCGCGACCTCGCCGTCGGCGACCGCGACCGGCTCCACGCCGAGGTGGACCGGATGGTGGCCGAGAAGGCCAGGGCGGAGGAGGCCCATCAGGCGGAGCTGGGCCGGTTGGCGGAGGAGCATGGCAAGGCGGCCGAGGAGCTGGCGGACGCCGGCAGGAAGATCGCCCAACTCGAGAAGGATCTCGAGGCCCAGGCTCGCGCGTCGGAGATCCGGGAGAGCGGGATGCTGGGCGAGGCGCAACACCTTGACGAGACCTTCGCCCGTAAGTATCATCTCTTTCTTCGGGCCGGCTGACGAAGCCGGCAAGTTGCCTTCTTTGACTGACTTGTTTCTTTCCTTTGCCAGGAGTCTTCCCGAAGACACAGGAGGCGGCTGATGCGGCCGTGTACGCCCACCGGGCCGAGCAGCGCGAGCTGGGGGCGGAGATCGACGCGTACGCCGCCTGGTCCTTCTCGGAACTTGTTCTTGCCGGCAAGGCCCATCTTCGGGTCGTGGAGGAGCAGATGCGCCGCCTGTTCGAGGCCGGCTTGGGCATGGCGAGCGGCCTCTGGCCGAGCGCGGTGGCGCCGAACAGCGTCACCCGGCTGGCGCGGTGGCTGGAGGCCGGCGTGGAGCGACTCGGTGCGTGGAGGGCCTCCGCGGCCCGGGCCGGCGCGGAGACCGCGCTGTGCTTCGTCGTGTCGTGGTATCCAGGCGTGGACCTCGACCGTCTGGCGGCGCAGCGGGCCGGCGCGGAGGAGGACTTGGCGGTGCGGGCACAGCGGATCGCCGGGCGGGCCAGCTACTTGGCAGCGTTCGCCCCGCACGACGAGTTCGTCGTCGAGCGGACGGAAGACGGCGAGGAGCTCCCTGCCGACACACTCGGCCTTCTGCTCGACGACCCGGACGGCAGCTCGGCCGAGACGGGCGCTTATGCCGATGACGAGACTGACGCGGACGACGACGCCACGGCGGAGAGGACGGTGGAGAGCGCTGGACCCAACCCGGCGGCTGCGTCCACCTTGGCTGGGCCGACGCCGGCCGGAGACGACGCGGGTGCCGCTTAGGGCCTTTGTTTTTTCTGTGCTCAAACTTTTGTTAGGTAGCAGGTCCACCCAGTGGGGGTGTAGTTCAATGTAATGAACTCGTGGCCGAAGGCCCATGCTATATATAAATTTGGCTTGTGATTTGGCGCCAACTGTCGTGGTGATTTCACTTTCTGCTGTTTGGCCTTGGGCCTTTTCCTGTTTGTCGTTTCTCTGGGCTTCCTTCCCACTAGCCGGACAGCCGGGTTGCAGACTGTGGCTAGGACGGGAACTCGGCTTTGAGAGCGAATGCACAGTACTTAGGCTTTTTCGGACGTTGAGTGCGAGCGAAACACCCACTGGGCCGGCTGGCGGCAGGCGGCGAGACCGCCTGGCGCACAGCCGGTCGTGCGGCGAACAGGCGAGATAAAACGGGTTAAGCCGTGTTGGCCGTGCCGGGCTGTCTCCTTAGTCGTTCTTGTGTAACGATGCTTCCGGCCTTTGGCTCTTGCCGACCGGACAGCCGGGAGCCGGCTGTGGCTGGCGAAGAGAGGGCTTTGGCGGATCGTACACTCCGAGACGGACTAAGGGAAAAAAGACGGGGCGTGGTCTAGCCGGCTAGCCCCCGAGCCCCCGAGCCGGCTATGCCGACTCGGTGGGGGAATTAGAAAAAACATGGTTGTGTGTAGACACAGAATAAAGCGGGAAAAAGGGAGCCCCCGAGCCCCCGAGCCGGCTGCGCCGACTCGGCAGGAAATATAAGAACGGGGGAGCTGCCTGCTTTGGTTAAGTCCAAAAGATGGTGATGCATACATACATGGGTTTAATTGAAAAACGGACGAAGGAGCTCCGCGTTCCAGGGCCGGCTGGACTCCTCGCCGGCTGCATCTCGCTTGCGCTTGTTCGGCTTCTGCGCGTCGATGAGGTAGTATGCGTTCCGGTCGCAGAGAGCCTTGCTGACGATGAAGGGGCCTTCCCAGGGGGAGGCCAGCTTATGCTGCCCGGCTGTTCGCTGGACGAGCCGGAGTACGAGGTCGCCTTCGCGGAACGTGAGGGGCTTGACCTTCTTGCTGTGGTAGTGGCGCAGGCCTTGTTGGTAGATGGCGGACCGGCTGAGGGTCAGGAGGCGCGCCTCCTCGAGCAGATCGACGCCGTCTTCGCGTGCTTCTCTTGCTTCGGCTTCGGTGTACATCGCCACCCGGGGTGAGTAGAACTCGACGTCGGTTGGAATGATGGCTTCAGCTCCGTAGACGAGGAAGAACGGGGTGAACCCGGTGGAGCGGTTCGGCATCGTCCGGAGGCTCCAGAGGACGGCCGGCAGCTCGTCGAGCCAGCTGCCGGGTGAGCGCACGAGCGGCTCGACGAGTCGCGGCTTGATGCCGGCTAGGATGAGGCCGTTTGCCCGCTCGACCTGGCTGTTCGACTGGGGATGGGCGACGGACGCCAAGTCGAGCCGGATGCCGGATGCAGAGCAGTAGTGAGCCAGCGCGCCCTTGGCGAAGTTGGTGCCGTTGTCGGTGATGATGCTGTGCGGCATGCCATAGCGAACCGCGATATCCTTGATGAATCGGACGGCCGTGGGCCCATCGAGCTTCTTGATTGGCCTGGCCTCGATCCACTTGGTGAATTTGTCGATGGCGACGAGGAGATGCGTCATGTCGCCTCGGGCGGTCTTGAAGGGCCCCACCATGTCGAGTCCCCAGACGGCAAAGGGCCATGTGATCGGGATGGTTCGGAGGGCCGAAACCGGCTGGCGGCTGCGCTTGCTGAAGCGTTGGCAGCCCTCGCACTTGAGGACCAGTTCCTCAGCGTCTTGCAGGGCCGTGGGCCAGTAGAAACCGTGCCGAAATGGTTTGGCCACCAGGGATCTTGAGGCGGCGTGGTGCCCGCACTCGCCCTGGTGGATGTCGAGGAGGATCTCGATCCCTTTGCTCTGCTTGATGCAGCGCTGGAACACGCCCGTCGTGCTGCGCTTGACGAGCTCGTGGTTGATGATGCCGTAGGCGGACGCGCGCCGCTGCACTTGCCGGGCTTCAGTTTCGTCGATGGGAAGTTTGCCGTCTTCCAAGAAGGCAAGGATTGGCTGAGCCCAGGAGGGCGCCGTGACCACCGTGAGGACGGTCGCCGGGATGGGACCCGGGACGGCAGCCTCCGAGCCGGAGCCGGCAGTCTCCGGGTTGGAGCCGGCAGCCCCCGAGCCGGGGACGGCAGCCCCCGAGCTGGAGACGTCAGTGCCCGGGCTGGTGCTGGCAGTCCTCGAGCTTGGGCCGGGAATCCCAGGGCCGGGTGGGGGCGTGCTGGGGTCGTCCGGGACGAAGATGGACTCCGACTCGGGAGACGGCTTGATGGACGGCATCCGCAGGTGCTCGAGGGAGACGCCGGACGGGATGGCCTGCCGGGTGGAGCCTACTTTGGCCAAGGCGTGGGCTGCTTCGTTGCCGGCGCGTAGGACGTGGAGGAACTCGCAACCATCGAACCCGCCGGAGAGTTGCTGGACCAAGAAACGGTAGCTGGCCATGTTGGCGTCTTTGGCGTCCCAATCGCCGGAAACTTGCTGCACCACCAGGTCCGAGTCGCCGTAGCAGAGGATGCGCCGGATGCCGATCTCCCTGGCCAACCGGAGGCCGTGCACGAGAGCTTCGTACTCGGAGACGTTGTTGGAGGCGGCGAAATGGATCTGGAGCACGTTCCGCAGCCGGTCGTTCTTGGGGGAGGACAGCACGATGCCAGCTCCCAAGCCGTTACGCATCTTGGAGCCGTCAAAGTGCATGCGCCAGTGAGTCGACTCCAGTGCCGGCGGCAGGTATTACGTCTCGGTCCAGTCGACGAGGAAGTCGGCAGCGCTTGGGACTTGATGGTGGTGCGCGGCTCGTAGAGGATTGTGTGGTCGGCTAGCTCGAGGGCCCACTTGGCCACCCGGCCAGAGGCATGCCGGCAGCCCACGATCTCGCCGATGGGGGCCGTGCTCACCACGGTAATGGCGTGCTCTTGGAAGTACTGCCTCAGCTTCTTGGCGGCAAGGTACACGCCATAGCACATCTTCTGGTAGTGGGGACAATTCTGCTTGGAGGCGGAGAGCACCTCGCTAAGGTAGTACACCGGACGCTGGACCGGCTGCACCTTGCCCTCCTCCGGGCGCTCGACGACCAGCACCGTGCTGACCGCGCGAGAGGTGGCGGCGATGTATAGCAGGAGTGGCTCTTTCTCAGCCGGCGCGGCCAGGACGGGCGCGGTTGACAGCATGCGCTTGAGGTCGCGGAAGGCTTCGTCCGCCTGGTCGCTCCACCCGAACGCCGCCGTCTTCTTCATCAGCTGATATAGGGGCAGGGCCGTCTCTCCCAGCCGGCTGACGAACCGGCTGAGAGAGGCCAAGCAGCCGGTGAACTTCTGGACGTCGCGCAGCCGGGTCGGCTTGCGCATGCGCTCGATTGCCTTGATCTTCTCCGGGTTGGCCTCGATGCCGCGCGCCGAGACGAGGAAGCCGAGGAGCTGGCCAGCCGGCACACCGAAGACGCATTTCTCCGGGTTGAGCTTGATCCGGAACCGGCGCAGATTGGCGAAGGTTTCCTTGAGGTCGGCCAGGAGCGTGAGGTGCTACTTGGTCTTCACCACGATGTCGTCGACATAGACGTGCACATTTCTGCCGAGCTGGGGCAGCAGGCATTTCTGCATGCAGCGCTGGAAGGTGGCGCCGACGTTCTTCAGCCTGAACGACATGGTGATGTAGCAGTACGCCTCGAAGGGCGTGATGAAGGACGTCTTGAGGGCGTCGGCCGGGTCCAGCTTGATCTGGTGGTAGCCGGAGTAGGCGTCCAGGAAGGACAGGAGCTCGCAGCCGGCTGTGGAGTCGATGACTTGGTCAATCCGCGGCAGAGCGAACGGGTCCTTGGGGCATGCCTTGTTCAGGCTGGTGTAGTCGATACACATGCGCCAAGTACCGTTTTTCTTCAGGACGAGGACCGGGTTGGCCAGCCATTCGGGGTGGAATACTTCCATGATGAACCTGGCTTTGAGCAGCCGGGCGATCTCTTCGCCGATGGTTCTTCGCCTCTCCTCGGAGAAACGGCGCAGCGGCTGCCGGACGGGCTTGGCGTCCTTGCGGACGTGAAGTTTGTGCTCGGCGAATTCCCTCGGGACACCCGGCATGTCTTTGGGAGACCATGCAAAGATGTCCAGATTCTCACGGAGGAAATCGACGAGCTCGCCTTCCTATTTGCTGTCGAGGCTGGCACCCACGACGACGTACTTGCTGGAGCTGGGGTCGGCCGGGTCGAGCGGGACCCGCTTCGTGTCCTTGGCCGGCTTGAAGGAGGCTTCGTCGGCCGGCTTGGGCGGAGCTGGCACAGCCGACTACGCGTTAACCAGCGCCACGATCTTGTCGAGCTGGCACCTCTCCTCGGCGATGACCAGCGACTCGGCCAGCTGGGAGCCGGCTTTGGCGCACTCGAGGGACTTCTTGTAGTCGCCGATGATGGTGATGAGGCCCTTGGGACCCGGCATCTTCAACTTCAGGTAGGCGTAGTTGGGGACCGCCATGAACTTGGCCATCGCGGGCCGGCCCAGCAGCGCGTGGTAGGGGCTGGCCAGCTCGACCACCTCGAACCAGATCGGCTCGCGGCGGAAATGGCTACTGGAGCCGAAAAGGACGTCGAGCCGGAGCCGGCCGATCGGGGAGCAGGAGTGTCCCGGCACGATGCCGTGGAACACTGTCCGGGTCGGCTCCAGCTGTCGCGCCTCGATGCTGAGCTTGGTCATCGTGTCGCGGTAGAGGATGTTGATGCTGCTGCCGTTGTCGATCAGCACCCGCGAAAAGCCGGTCGAGCACGAGGGCGTAGCCGCCCGGCGTGGGCATGACGGCCGGGTGATCCTCCCGGGTCCAGCTCACCGGCCGGTCGGACCAGTGCATGTACTGGGGAACCGGAGGGATGATAGCCTTCACCTAGGCCGCGTGCTTGCGCTTGGCGTGCTTGTCATCCCCCTCGCTGGTGAAGACGACGTAGGATGCGTCCGAGCGCGGGAAAGGGTTATCGGCGAGGGCGCCGGGTGGCGGCGGCAGCGGCGGCTGCTGCGAGCCGGCTCCAGGCGGCGGGGGTGGAAGGTTGCCCTTCAAGAAGCGCTGCGTGAAGCTGCACTGCCGGAGCGTGTGCGTCGATGGCTTCGCGCCGCTGTGGTTTTTGTAGGGGGCGTCGAGCATCTGCTCGAAGGTCAGCTTGGGCTGCCAGACGGCCTTGCCGGTGCGCGGGCGCTGGCTGGGGCCTTGCTCGGCCGGCTGCTCCCTCTCCACGGCAGTGACTTGCCGGTGGTCGTAGTGAGGCGCCGGCTGGTCGCTCCAGTGCTTGCCGTTGTTGTTGCCGTCTTGCCGGCGCTGGCTGTTGTCGCTAGCCGGCTTGGGGGGTGCCGGCTGGGCCGGGAGAAGCTTGCCGTCCGCGCCGATCGTTATCTTCACATCCATCGCGGAGTCGGCCGTAGCGTACTTGTCCGCCACGGCCATGAGCTCCGCCAGGGTCTCCGGCTCGTCGCACACCAGCCGGTGTTTGACCAGAGTGCCGTCTAGGCATCCGTCGATGAAGTATTGGACGGCCTGGACCTCGTGGACCCCTTCACAGGAGTTGCGAAGCTCCGTCCACCGCATGAGGAAGTCGCGCAGGGGCTCGCCTGGCTTCTGGACGCACATGGAGAGCTGGCGAGGCTTGCCGGGTCGTGTGTAGGTGCTGCTGAAGTTGCGGACGAACGCGTCTTCAAAATCCAGCCATGAGTTCATGCTGCCGGCACCGAGGCTGTTGAGCCACGTCCGGGCCGAACCGAGCAGCATGAGGGGGACGTAACGGACAGCCACACGCCGGTTGCCGCCGGCTATGCCGACAGCTGTGGTGTAGTCGGTTAGCCAGTCCTCCGGCTTGGTGGCACCGGTGTATTTTGGCGAGTCGCGGGGCAGCGAGAAGCCTTTGGGGAAGGGTTCTTCGCGAATGCGGGGGCCGAAGCACGCCGGGCCAACAGAGCTTTCCTCCTCCAGGGCCGTGGAGCGCGCCAGCCGGTCGATGCGGTGACGGGCGTCGCTTTCGTCGTAGGGCTCGCGGGGGCTGAGCCGGTCAGCCACGGGAACGCGGAGGCCGATTCGGTCGGTCACGGGACCGCGGGGAGCAGGAGCTTCGGGGCCGGCTCGGGCCGCCAAGCCGGCCACACGGGAGGCTCCGGCTGCTGAACCCGGCCGTCGCCGGCCGTTTCGCCAGCGTTGCCGTCTCCAGCGGTGGTGGCGCGGTTGTGCCGACTCCGGCCGGACCGGTGCCGGCCAGAGCGGCTTGCGCTAGTGGCGTGCGAAGCCGTCTGCCGCGCATCCCGGAGAGCCCTCTCCGGGTCCCCGGTTCTTCTTGAGGCGGAGCCGGATGGCTGGGCCGGGTCGAAGCGCTGCTGCTGCTCGTTCACCGCGGTGATGAGGTCGCGGATGCGCTGCTGCTGCTGCAGCAGCTCCTCGCCGTCCAGGAACTCGAGATCAGCAATCGCGGCCTGTGCCGCGCGCTTGTTCTTGACGGGGGTGTCGTAGACGGGTCGGCCTGCGCCTAGCGCACGGCCGAGTGCGCTCCCATGGATCCGCACCTCCGCGACCCGGCTGGGCTCGACGGCAGGCGGATTGAGGCCATGCGCGCTGTCGAATTCTCGCTGGGCGGACTCCAGCCGGCGCCGGGTCGCCACAAGCTCCGTGGCCTCGTGCAGCAGATGCTGGCGGCCCTCGTTGAGCTGGGCCGCTGCAGCAGCCGCGTCGGCGTCAGGCGTGATGGGGGCTTGCAGACTCCGGATCGTGTCGTGGAGTGGGTCAGTCCGGCGAGGCGGAGCCGCAGCCAAGGCGGCGGTCGCGGCAGCCTTCTCCTCGGCGCGCGGGGAGCCGGAACTGGTGCTGATGGTGAGCACCTCGACGTGAACGCAGAGAGCAGCGACGTCGTCGGGGACGGCGCGGCTAACGGGGACAGGTGAGTCAGCGCAGTTGCACACTTCGCTGGGAAACACGTCGGGGACGAGCGCGATGAAGACGCGCAGCGCGCCGAAGGGGACGATGAAGTAGCCTGCGGGGCCGACGACGTCCGCGCCCAGCGCAGCGCTGCAGCCGGCCGGTTTGGCCGTGCGGGGCGCACGGACCAAACTGTGCACGATGCGCTCGCCGGAGCTGGTGAAGGGCCTCGTCCGGAACTTGACTCCGGCCGATGCCGCGAGCAACCCCAAGGTGGGCGCCAACTGTCGTGGTATTCTCGCTGGGGGTGCGTGATTCACGGCAGATGCCATGAGATGGCTTATGAGGTGGGGCTACGATAGGACGCCGGTGGGTTCCGGTGGCGAGGTTGGCACGAGCGAGTGCGGGACACAAGGCGTACCCAGGTTCGGGGCCCTCTGGACAGGTAACACCCCTACTCCTGCCGTGTGAGCTGATAAGCACAGAGGTTACAGAGTCGCTCCTGGAGCTGCTTGGACGGAGGAGGGAGAAGGGGCTAAGCCACCGTTCTGCTTCTCCTGTGCGAGTGTTCGTGATCTGGAGAGAGCTAGCTAGGGTGAGAACTGACCTTACCGCACTAACTCGAACTCTCAACCACTAAAACCCGATGCCTCTGCACGGAGGCCTCCCTGGGGGTCTTATGGGCCGAGCCCCAGGGTTACAACGGTAACGTACCAGGGGCGCGGGCCCCTGGTGTCATTGACCAGGATCCGGTGGCCGGGTCGCCGGGTCGCCAGATGCCGGGATGCCGGGTCGCCGGTGTTGGAAATATGCCCTAGAGGCAATAATAAATTAGTTATTATTATATTTCCTTGTTCATGATAATCGTTTATTATCCATGCTATAATTGTATTGATTGGAAACTCCAATACATGTGTGGGTACATAGACAACACTGTGTCCCTAGTAAGCCTCTAGTTATCTATTTCGTTGATCAAAAGATGGTGAAGGTTTCCTAGCCATGGACATAAGATGTCATTTGATAACGGGATCACATCATTAGGAGAATGATGTGATGGACAAGACCCAAACTATAAACGTAGCATATGATCGTGTCAGTTTATTGCTATTGTTTTCTGCATGTCAAGTATCTGTTCCTATGACCATGAGATCATGCAACTCCCTGACATCGGAGGAGTACCTTGTGTGTATCAAACGTCGCAACGTAACTGGGTGACTATAAAGATGCTCTACAGGTATCTCCGAGGATGTCTGTTGGGTTGGCATGGATCAAGACTGGGATTTGTTACTCCATGTGACGGAGAGGTATCTCAGGGCCCACTCGGTAATACAACATCACAATGAGCCTTGCAAGCAATGTGACTAAAGTGTTAGCCACGAGATCTTGTATTACGGAACGAGTAAAGAGACTTGCCGGTAACGAGATTGAACTAGGTATAGAGATACCGACGATCGAATCTCGGGCAAGTAACATACCGAAGAACAAAGGGAACAGCATACGAGATTAACTGAATCCTTGACATAGAGGTTCGACCGATAAAGATCTTCGTAGAATATGTAGGAGCCCATACGGGCATCCAGGTCCCGCTATTGGTTATTGATCGTAGAGGTGTCTCGGTCATGTCTACATAGTTCTCGAACCCGCAGGGTCTACACACTTAACATTTAGTGACGATTAGTATAGTTGAGTTATTTTGTTGGTGACCGAAGGTTGTTCGGAGTCCCGGATAAGATCCCGGACATGACGAGGATCTCCGGAAGAGTCCGGAGGTAAAGATTGATATATGTGATAATAGTGTTTTGATCTCCGGAAGGGTCCCGGAATTCACCGGAAGAGGTTCCAGATGTTTACCGAAGTGTTCGGGTGCAGCAACACTTTATATGAGCCAAAGGGGTAAAGCCCACGAGGTATTGGAAAGTGCAAAAGGAAGTTTTGCTGCTGCCTTAAGCGGTACTACCGCTGGTAAGGCAGTATTACCGCGTAAGCGGTACTACCGCTTGTGTGAAGCGGTACTACCGCTTGTGTGAAGAGGTACTACCGCACAAGCGGTACTACCGCTCGTGAGCGGTACTACCGCTTGTACGCGATACTGCTGGAATCCGAGTTAGACTCTTTCCGTGCGGGCGAAACCGACCTTGTGCGGGCAAAACCGACCTTGTGGAGGCTTTCTCTCCAAGTTTAGACCCCAGGGCTCAACATATAAATAGAGGGGCAGGGCTAGCACACGGGACAGATCAAGTTTTCCCAAGCCGTGTGTCGGCAACCCTAACCCTCTAGTTCCTCCCGTCATAATCTCCGTAGTGCTTGGCGAAGCCCTGCAGAGATTGTTCCTCACCACCATCACCACGCCGTCGTGCTGCCGGAACTCATCTACTACTTCATCATCGCTCGCTGGATCGAGGAGGTGAAGGCGTCATCAAGCCGTACGTGTGTTGAACGCGGAGGTGCCGTCCGTTCGGCACTAGTTCGTGATCGGATCGAGGGACGACTTGCGATTTGGATCGCGGAGACGTTCGACTACATCAACCGCGTTTCTTAACGTTTCCGCTTAGCGATCTACAAGGGTATGTAGATTCACTCTCCCTCTCTTAGATGCTCATCACCATGGATAGATCTTGTGTGTGCGTAGGAAATTTTTTGTTTCCCATGCAACGTTCCCCAACAGTGGCATCTGAGCTAGGTCTATGCGTAGATGAGATCTCGAGTAGAACACAAACGAGTTGTGGGCGTGGGTGTATACATATTGCTTGCCGTTACTAGTTGATACTTGATTCGGCGGTATTGTGAGATGAAGCGGCCCAGACCGACATTACGCGTATGCTTACGCGAGACAGGTTTCACCGCTACGTGCACTCGTTGCATAAAGGTGACTGGCGGGTGTCTGTCTCTCTCACTTTAGTTGAATCGATTTCAATGAAGAGGGTTCTTTTAGAAGATCAAAAAGCAATCACTACACCACGTTGTGGTTTTGCGTAGGTAAGAATCGTTCTTGCTAGATACCCGTAGCAGCCACGTAAAACTTGCAACAACAATTAGAGGACGTCTAACTTGTTTTTGCAGGGTATGTTGTGATGTGATATGGCCAAGTACATGATGAGATATATGTGATGTATGAGATGATCATGTGTTGTATAGAATATCACGACTTGCATGTCGATGAGTACGGCAACTGGCTGGAGCCATAGAGTTGTCTTTAATTATTTTCGCCGTTTTTGCTTTACTTTATCGCTATGAGTTAGCTATAGTCGTCGAAGCAACAGTCGGCGCGACAACCTCATGGCGACACGTTGATGGAGATCAAGATGATGGAGATCATGGTGTCATGCCGGTGACGATGGAGATCACGCCGGTGCTTTGGAGATGGAGATCAAAAGCACGAGTTCATGGCCATATCATGTCACTTATGATTTGCATGTGATGTTAATCCTTTTATGCATCTTATTTTGCTTAGGACGACGGTAGCATTATAAGGTGATCCCTCACTTAAATTTCAAGATAAAATTGTGTTCTCCCCGAGTGTGCACCGTTGCGAAAGTTCATCATTTCGAGACACCACGTGATGATCGGGTGTGATAGACTCTACGTTGACATACAATGGGTGCAAGCCAGTGTTGCACATGCGGAACACTCGGGTTAAACTTGACGAGCCTAGCATGTACAGACATGGCCTCGGAACACAAGAGACCGAAAGGTCGAACATGAGTCATATAGTAGATATGATCAACATGAAGATGTTCACCATTGAAACCACCTCAACTCACGTGATGATCGGAATTGAGTTGGTGGATTTGGATCATGTTACACTCGAATGACCGGAGGGATGTCAATTTGAGTGGGAGTTTTTAAGTAATATGATTAACTAAACTCATTATCTTGCACAATAGTCGAAGTTGTCTTTGCTATATTTATGTTGTAGATCATGGCTCGCGCAGTAGCACCCCTGAATTTTAATGCGTTCCTAGAGAAAGCTAAGTTGAAAGATGATGGAAGTAACTTTGTGGACTGGGCCCGTAATCTAAGGATTATCCTTACGGCTTCCCAGAAGGCTTATGTCCTTGATGCACCGCTTGGTGATCCACCCGCTCTAGTTGAGTCTCTAGACGTTGTGAACGCCTGGCAGGCTCGTTCTGAAGATTACTCAATAGTTCAATGTACAATATTGTATGGCTTAGAACCGGGACTTCAAAGACGTTTTGAACGTCATGGAGCATATGAGATGTTCCAGGAGTTGAAGTTTATCTTTCAGAAGAATGCCCGGATCGAGAGGTATGAGATCTCCGATAAGTTCTATTCTTGCAAGATGGAGGAGAACAGGTCTATCAGTGATCACATACTCAGAATGTCTGGGTACTCCACCCGTCTGGCTGAATTGGGGATGCCCCTTCCGCCAGAGGCTATCACTGACAGAGTTCTTCAATCATTGCCACCAAGCTACAAGAGCTTCGTGTTGAACTATAACATGCACGGGATGAACAAGTCAGTCGCCTAGCTGTTTGCGATGCTGAAAGCCGCTGAGTCTGAAATTCAGAAGGAGCATCAAGTGTTGATGGTCAATAAAACCACTAGTTTCAAGAAAAATGGCAAGGGTAAGAAGGGTAACTCCAAAAAGAGTGGCAAAGCAGTTGCTCCTCCCGTGAAGAAACCCAAGGCTGGACCCAAACCAGAAACTGTGTGCTTTCATTGCAAGGGAACTGGACACTGGAAGCGGAACTGCCCCAAGTATTTGGCTGACAAGAAGGCGGCCAACAACAAACAAGGTATATATGATATACATGTTATTGATGTGTACCTTACCAACTCTCGTTGTAGTTCCTGGGTATTTGATACCGGTGCGGTTGCTCATATTTGCAACTCAAAACAGGAACTGCGGAATAGACGGAGGTTGGCAAAGGACGAAGTGACGATGCGCGTAGGAAATGGTTCCAAGGTTGATGTGATCGCCGTCGGCACGCTCGCTATTCGATTACCATCGGGATTAGTGATGAACCTGAATAAATGTTATTTGGTGCCTGCGTTACGCATGAACATTATATCTGGATCTTGTTTATTGCGAGACGGTTACTCATTAAATCAGAGAATAATGGTTGTTCTATTTATATGAGTAATATCTATTATGGTCATGCACCCGAAGTGAGGGGTTTATTCTTATTGAATCTCAATAGTAATGATACACATGTTCATAACATTGATGCCAAAAGATGTAGAATTGATAATGATAATACCACTTTCTTGTGGCACTGCCGTTTAGGTCATATTGGCGTAAAACGCATGAGGAAGCTCCATGCTGATGGACTTTTGGAGTCACTTGATTTTGAATCACTTGACACATGTGAGCCATGCCTCATGGGCAAGATGACTAAAACGCCGTTCTCTGGAACAATGGAACGGGCAAGTGACTTATTAGAAATCATACATACTGATGTGTGCAGTCCGATGAGTATTGAGGTGCGTGTTGGTTATCGTTACTTTCTCACCTTCACTGATGACTTAAGTAGATATGGGTATATTTACTTAATGAAACACAAGTCTGAAACGTTTGAAAAGTTCAAACAATTTCAGAGTGAAGTTGAGAATCATCGTAACAAGAAGATTAAATTCCTACGATCTGATCGAGTTGGAGAGTATCTGAGTTATGAGTTTGGCAGTCACTTAAAGACAGTGTGGAATTGTTTCACAATTAACACCGCCTGGAACACCACAGCGTAATGGTGTGTCCGAACGTCGTAATCGAACCTTATTGGATATGGTGCGATCTATGATGTCTCTTGCCGATTTGCCACTATCGTTTTGGGGTTATGCATTAGAGATAGCTGCATTCACTTTAAATAGGGCACCATCGAAATCCGTTGAGACGACACCATATGAACTTTGGTTTGGCAAGAAGCCAAAGCTGTCGTTTCTTAAAGTTTGGGGATGTGATGCTTATGTCAAAAAGCTTCAGCCTGAAAAGCTGGAACCCAAAGCGGAGAAATGCATCTTCATAGGATACCCAAAAGAGACAGTTGGGTATACCTTCTACCTCAGATCCGAAGGCAAAGTGTTTGTCGCTAAAAACGGAACATTTCTTGAGAAAGAGTTTCTCTCGAAAGAATTGAGTGGGAGGAAGATAGAACTTGATGAGGTTGTTGAACCTTTACTTCAACCTGAGAGTAGCGCAGCGCAGAAAGATGTTTCTGTAGAGCCTACATCAGCTGAAGAGGAAGTTAATGATGATGATCATGAAGCTTTGGGTCAAGTTGCTATCGAACCTCGTAGGTCAACAAGGACGCGTACTGCTCCTGAGTGGTACGGCAACCCTGTCTTAGAGGTCATGTTGTTGGACAACGATGAACCTACGAGCTATGGAGAAGCAATGATGGGCCCGGATTCCGAGAAGTGGTTAGAGGCCATGAAATCCGAGATGGGATCCATGTATGAAAACAAAGTGTGGACTTTGGAAGTATTACCTGAAGGGCGTAAGGCCATTCAGAACAAATGGATCTTTAAGAGGAAGACGGACGCGGACGGTAATGTCACCGTCTATAAAGCTCGACTTGTGGCAAAGGGTTTTTCACAAGTTCAAGGAGTTGACTACGATGAGACCTTCTCACCCGTAGCGATGCTTAAGTCCGTCAGAATCATGTTAGCAATAGCTGCCTTTTTCGGTTATGAAATTTGGCAGATGGATGTCAAAACAACATTCCTGAATGGTTTCCTTAAGGAAGAGTTGTATATGATGCAACCAGAAGTTTTTGTCGATCCAGAGAATGCTGACAAAGTTTGCAAACTCCAGCGATCCATTTATGGACTGGTGCAAGCATCTCGGAGTTGGAATCTTCGCTTTGATGAGGTGATCAAAGCGTTCGAGTTTATACAAGTTTACGGAGAAGCTTGTATTTACATGAAAGTGAGTGGGAGCTCTATAGCATTTCTAATATTATATGTGGATGACATATTACTGATTGGAAACAATATAGAAATGTTGGAAAGCGTGAAGGAATATTTGAACAAGAGTTTTTCAATGAAGGACCCTGGAGAAGCTGCTTTCATATTAGGCATCAAGATCTATAGAGATAGATCAAGACGTTTAATAGGACTTTCACAAAGCACATACCTTGATAAGATTTTGAAGAAGTTCAAAATGGATCAGTCCAAGAAGGGGTTCTTGCCTGTTTTGCAAGGTGTGAAGTTGAGTAAGACTCAATGCCCAGTGACTGCAGAAGATAGAGAAAAGATGAGTGTCATCCCCTATGCTTCAGCCATAGGCTCTATCATGTATGCAATGCTGTGCACAAGACCCGATGTCAGCCTTGCCATAAGTATGGTCAGAAGGTTTCAAAGTGATCCAGGAATGGAACACTGGACGGCGGTCAAGAATATCCTGAAGTACCTGAAAAGGACTAAGGACATGTTTCTCGTTTATGGAGGTGATCAAGAGCTCGTCATAAAGGGTTACGTCGATGCAAGGTTTGACACTGATCCGGATGACTCTAAGTCACAAACCGGATACGTATTTATTCTTAATGGGGTGCGGTTAGCTAGTGCAGTTCCAAGCAAAGCGTGGTAGGTGATTCTACATGCGAAGCGGAGTACATCGCTGCCTCGGAGGCGGCGAAGGAAGGTGTCTGGATGAAGGAGTTCATGACAGATCTTGGAGTAGTGCCTAGTGCGCTTAACCCAATGACTCTGTTTTGTGATAATACTGGTGCCATTGCTCTAGCCAAGGAACCAAGATTTCACAAGAGGACCAGACACATAAAGCGACGTTTCAATTCCATCCACGATTACATCAAGGAGGACGACATAAATATTTGCAAAGTACACACGGATCTGAATGTTGCAGATCCGATGACTAAACCTCTTCCAAGGGCTAAACATGAACAACACCAGAACTGCATGGGTGTTCGATTCATTACAATGTAAATCACATAGTGATGTGAACTAGATTATTGACTCTAGTGCAAGTGGGAGACTGTTGGAAATATGCCCTAGAGGCAATAATAAATTAGTTATTATTATATTTCCTTGTTCATGATAATCGTTTATTATCCATGCTATAATTGTATTGATTGGAAACTCAAATACATGTGTGGATACATAGACAACACTGTGTCCCTAGTAAGCCTCTAGTTCTCTAGCTCATTGATCAAAAGATGGTGAAGGTTTCCTAGCCATGGACATAAGATGTCATCTGATAACGGTATCACATCATTAGGAGAATGATGTGATGGACAAGACCCAAACTATAAACGTAGCATATGATCGTGTCAGTTTATTGCTATTGTTTTCTACATGTCAAGTATTTGTTCCTATGACCATGAGATCATGCAACTCCCTGACATCGGAGGAGTACCTTGTGTGTATCAAACATCGCAACGTAACTGGGTGACTATAAAGATGCTCTACAGGTATCTCCGACGATGTCTGTTGGGTTGGCATGGATCAAGACTGGGATTTGTTACTCCGTGTGACGGAGAGGTATCTCAGGGCCCACTCGGTAATACAACATCATAATGAGCCTTGCAAGCAATGTGACTAAAGTGTTAGCCACGAGATCTTGTATTACGGAACGAGTAAAGAGACTTGCCGGTAACGAGATTGAACTAGGTATAGAGATACTGACGATCGAATCTCCGGCAAGTAACATACCGAAGAACAAAGGGAACATCATACGGGATTAACTGAATCCTTGACATAGAGGTTCGACCGATAAAGATCTTCATAGAATATGTAGGAGCCAATATGGGCATCCAGGTCCCGCTATTGGTTATTGATCGTAGAGGTGTCTCGGTCATGTCTATATAGTTCTCGAACCCGCAGGGTCTACACACTTAACGTTTGGTGACGATTAGTATAGTTGAGTTATTTTGTTGGTGACCGAAGGTTGTTCGGAGTCCCGGATAAGATTCCGGACATGACGAGGATCTCCGGAAGAGTCCGGAGGTAAAGATTGATATATGTGATAATAGTGTTTTGATCTCCGGAAGGGTTCCGGAATTCACCGGAAGGGGTTCCGGATGTTTACCGAAGTGTTCGGGTGCAGCAACACTTTATATGAGCCAAAGGGGTAAAGCCCACGAGGTATTGGAAAGTGCAAAAGGAAGTTTTGCTGCTGCCTTAAGCGGTACTACCGCTGGTAAGGCAGTACTACCGCGTAAGCGGTACTACCGCTGGTAAGGCAGTACTACCGCGTAAGCGGTACTACCGCTTGTGTGAAGCGGTACTACCGCACAAGCGGTACTACCGCTTGTACGCGATACTGCTGGAATCCGAGTTAGACTCTTTCCGTGCGGGCCAAACCGACCTTGTGCGGGCAAAACCGACCTTGTGGAGGCTTTCTCTCCAAGTTTAGACCCCAGGGCTCAACATATAAATAGGGGGGCAGGGCTAGCACACGGGACAGATCAAGTTTTCCCAAGCCGTGTGTCGGCAACCCTAACCCTCTAGTTCCTCCCGTCATAATCTCCGTAGTGCTTGGCGAAGCCCTGCAGAGATTGTTCCTCACCACCATCACCACACCGTCGTGCTGCCGGAACTCATCTACTACTTCATCATCGCTCGCTGGATCGAGGAGGTGAAGGCGTCATCAAGCCGTATGTGTGTTGAACGCGGAGGTGCCGTCCGTTCGGCACTAGTTCGTGATCGGATCGAGGGACGACTTGCGATTTGGATCGCGGAGATGTTCGACTACATCAACCGCTTTTCTTCACGCTTCCGCTTAGCGATCTACAAGGGTATGTAGATTCACTCTCCCTCTCGTAGATGCTCATCACCATGGATAGATCTTGTGTGTGCGTAGGAATTTTTTTGTTTCCCACGCAACGTTCCCCAACAGCCGGGTGCCGGGTCGGCAGGTGCGCCGCACCTGCCATGCGCGGGCATTGTGACGGGTCTTGTCTCGTCAGTCTGGGTTCGAGGCACTATGGCGCCTCTTGTCCATCGTCAGAGGGAGGTCGGCGCCGCCGTTTCTACAGGACCGCGCCTCACTGACACCGCCCGCCTCGGGCGGGGGCGCAAGGAAAGCTGCAGCCTCACCTGCTCTGTCAGGGTAAAGGGAGGAGCGCTGTAGCACCGCTTGCTTCGTCGCCTCGCGACCAGCCGGCATGGGCCAGCCGGCCAGGCCGGGTTGCCACGCCGAGCCGGCTCGCGTTGGGGAGCCGGCGTGCCTGGCAAGCCGGCCAGAGGGACTTGTCTTGCTCTGATGATTTTCCGAAAGGGATTCGGGCTCCGTTGCCTACTCGGGGGTCATCCCCCCGACAGTAATGTAGGCATGTATTCCGTAAATAGTCATACGTGCTTATGGAAAAGAACTTGCATGACATCTTTTGTCCTACCCTCCCATGGCAGCGGGGTCGATAAGGAAACTAAGGGATATTAAGGCCTCCTTTTAATAGAGAACCAGAACAAAGCATTAACACATGGTGAATACATTAACTCCTCAAACTACGGTCATCACCGCGAAGTATCCCAAATATTGTCACTATGGGGTTGACGGATCATAACACGTAATAGGTGCATATGACTAGGCAAGATCGGATCAAGAACATAGATATAATGGTGATAACATAAACGGTTCAGATCTGAAATCATGGCACTCGGGCCCTAGTGACAAGCATTAGGCTTAGCAAAGTCATAACGACATCAATCTCAGAACATAATGGATACTAGTGATCAAGCCCTAACAAAACTAACTCGATTACATGATGAATCTCATCCAACTCCTCACCGACCAGCAAGCCTACGAAGGAATTACTCACTCCCGGTGGGGAGCATCATGGAATTGGCGATGGAGATAGGTTGGTGATGACGGAGACTGAAGATTCCCCTCTCTGGAGCCCCAAACGGGCTCCAGATCTGGCCTCCCGATGAAGAACAGGAGGTGGCGGCGGCTCCGTATCGGAAAACACAATGAAACTTTCTATCTGATTTTTTTCTCTAAAAATAGGAATTTATAGTGGCGGAATTAGGGCAAGTGGGGCCACGAGGTGGGCACAACGCACGAGGGCGTGCCCAGGGGGTGTGGCGTGCCCTGGTGGGTGATGCTCACCTTGGCCGCCCTCTTCGGTGGATTTTGGCTCCAATAATTCACATATATTCTGAAATAATTCTCCAAAAAATTTCATTCCATTCCGAGAACTTTTATTTCTGCACAAAAACAACACCATGGTAGTTCTGCTGAAAACAACGTTAGTCCGGGTTAGTTCCATTCAAATCATGCA
Source organism: Elymus sibiricus (assembly GCA_039707655.1). Classification (NCBI taxonomy): domain Eukaryota; kingdom Viridiplantae; phylum Streptophyta; class Magnoliopsida; order Poales; family Poaceae; genus Elymus; species Elymus sibiricus. The sequence continues at coordinate 27,250,433 of CM077673.1, read as the reverse complement.
AATTAGAGTCCAAAACAAGAGCAAAAGGGTGAGGAAAAGTAGATACATTGGAGATGTATCAACTCCCCCAAGCTTAAACCTTTGCTTGTCCTCAAGCAATTCAGTTGACAAACTGAAAGTGATAAATAAAAACTTTTATGAACTCTTTTGTTCTGGTTTACATATATATGCTTCAGTAGCACCCAGGTTTTTAGCAAAGATTATGACTAACCATGTCAATAATAACTCTTAGAAATTATATTAACTCATAACAATAACATAAGCAACTAGCGAGCAATAATAAGATATCTCAAGCACCAACACTTTGTCAAAACAATCATGATACAATATGACAATAGTGGTATCTCGCTAGCCCTTTCTGGGACCGCAAAACATAAATGCGGAGCACCTCCAAAGTTCAAGCAGCAACTAAACATTGTAATTCATGGTAGAAAAGATCCAGTCATGCTGCACCCAACATCAACTATACACAATGCATGAGGATGACAATAGTGCTCTCAGGTCTGGCGCTTATTTGAGAAGGTGATGACTCAACATAAAAGTAAATAGATAGTCCCTTCGCAGAGGGAAGCATGGATTTGCAGCGGTGCCAGAGCTCAAAGTTTAAAACAGAGATAAGTATAATTTTGGGAGGTACACCCTTCCTGTCAACATCACGACCAAGAGTTATCAATATCTTCCATGCTAAACAAATTAGCGGCGGTTCCCAAGCGGTAAAAGTAAAGGTTTACTCCCCCTCCACCAACAATCACACTCCACGGCGAGCCACATCCACGGGTACCGTCCAAACCAACAACATTCCTGGGGGAGTTTTGTTTAATTATTTTTGATTTTTTATTTCGGGACTGGGAATCCCTATTACCGCCCATCTCGTGTAAGGACAAGTGAATAAACACTCATCATGAGAATAACCCGCTTAACATGGAAGAATGAACACAAAACAGATGTTCATTTGAATTTTTAGAGGTGGCACATGCAAATTTACTTTGGAACGGCAGGGTAATACCGCATATAGGTAGATATAGTAGACTCATCTGGCATAACTTGGGTTAAGGGTTTTGATGCACAAGCATTATTCCCGCTTAGTACAGGCAAAGGCTAGCAATTAGATTGAGAAGCGGCCAGCTAGAGAGTGAAAACGGTCATGAACATGCATTACATATAATCAACATTGAGTACTAGCATGAGTAGGATATGGACACCATGAACATAAATATCATGAAGGCTATGTTGGTTTTGATTCAACTACATGCGTGAACATGTGCCAAGTCAAGCCACTTGAAACATTCAGAGGAGGATACCTTATCATCATAACTCATCACAACCATTTTAATGCATGTTGACACCCAAGATAAATCATTATCCACTCCTAGCTACTTAAGCATGGCATGAACAACTATAATCTGTAATGGTCATTGCAAACATGTTTGATCATAATTAGCTGAATCAAGGGATACTAGGTTAAACATATTTACAAAAACAAAAACAAGTTGAATTCATACCCGCTTTTCTGTGCCACAGCCAATTCATCAATTGTCGTCATTATTGCCTTTCACTTGCACGACCAAATGATAAGAAAATAATAATAGTGCAAGAGTGCCATGGACTAAGCTGGAATCTACAACATTTTATTCAAGAGGAGAAGACAAGGTAATATGTTCTCTTTGTTAGATAAACAATAATGCAGATGAGAGCCACTCAACAATTTCATCGTGGTCTTCTCCTAGGTACGACTCAAGTAAAAAGAAAAGAATTTCATTGAAACACATTGAAATATTTTTGGAGTTTTTGTTTTTTCTTGAAGAAAGCAAATTAAAGAGAAAAACAAAAATGAGATAAACTATTTACACGGGAAAGCTCCCAACAAGTCAAAGAAGAAGCAAGAAATATTTCTGGGTTTTCTTTTGATGCTTCAATTAAACTAAGCTAGAAAGAAAAACTAAAAAGAAGTAGGAAATATTTTTTAGATTTTCTCAAAGTTTTTCAAACACACAAGAAGAAAGCGAGAAAACAAATTTAGCATGGATATTACAATGAAAAAGTATGAACACCGACAACTGGAATGAAATGCGTGAACTTGAATGTAATGTCGGTGGAAATACATACTCCCCCAAGCTTAGGCTTTTGGCCTAGCTTGGTAATCACCATCCGTATGAATAATAGTCTGGGCGAAGGCTCACCGAGGCCCTCGGAACAGACTCCGCGGCCCTCCTGGCAGCTTCAACCTCCGTGTTGTACGCATGGGCTTCGCTCTCAAGGACATAATATCTTCCCCTAGTGTGAAAATCAAAGAGAGCAGGCGCAGGCAAAGCAACAGGCACAACGGGTTTCTTATTAAATCTCAAGTTATAGGTATAGTTGGTAGCCGTACCCGTAAGGAACTTATGACGCTTCATGGCATCAAAGTCTAAATACCGAATAGGTAGGATGGGGTCATTAGGTCAAGGCGAAACATTTAATCTCTCAGCTACACAGGAGGCATAGATTCCTCCATAAAAATTACTGCTAGCAGCATTAAGCTGCAACCTCCGTGCAACAATTGCACCAAGATTATAATCCTTATTCTCAGTTATGGCGGTGTGTAAGAGACTCAAATCATGAGCACACAGTGTGCTACAATCTTTTTTGCCTATAATACATTTACCGTTAAAGAGTGCAAAATATTGTATCGATGGAAAATGGATGCTGTTAATTCTCCCTTGTGTAACCCCCCTATCTTCACCGAAGCAAAGATTGACTAAAAATGATTCATGTTCAGTTTATGTTGGTTCGTCGAGGGAACCCCAATATGGAAGTTTGCATGCTTCACAAAACATTTCTAACGACATGGTGAAGGAATGATCATACAGGTTGAATGATACTCTAGACTCACGGGGAAAATATTTAAATTTCTTTGTAAAGGTTTTCATGAGTTCGAGGTATTGGGGGCACTTATCTGCGATGAAGGGAGCAAGCTCTGTGTTGTGGATAAATTGGTCAAATTCCTCCTTAATACCTGCACCTTCCATGAACTCGTCGCAAGGCCACAAGCATGATTTGGTGGCGGCATCTCGCATTGAGCTTTCGCTTGGTTCAACATAAGACTGTCAAACTGAGCTTCCACTTGATGAGGCTCCCGAGGATCTCCTCCTCGAAGAACTCCTAAAGAATTGCGTTTTTATTCCTATAAAAATTCTGAAAAATTTTAGTCCATAAAAATTTGTCAACAAAACTTTGTAAGATTGTTAGCAACTACTCCTAAGCATGCATAGATGCCATATTGAGCATTCAAACTACTTAGAACTCTAAGAATTCAACATGCAAGCCCATCTACAGCGGCACCAAGAATAGCTAATTACTCTAAGAATAACCCACTAAAACAAAAACTACTTGGAGCAATGGAGGAGTCACATACCAAGTAGCAATTCCACCAAACAGTTTTAGAAACGGATCTTCGAGCAAAGAGATCGAAATCCTTGGGTTTGAGAGCAAGAACACAAAAATGGTGGCTGTGGTGATTTTTTTCTAGAGGTAGGTGATGATGTGGGCTAAGGAGATAAGTGAGGGGCCCCACGTGGGGGCCACAACCCACCAGGGCGCGCCCTGGTGTCTTGTGGGCACCAGGTGCACCCCCTCTGGTATTATTTGCACTAGAAATTCATAAATATTTGGAAATAAACCGTGTTAAATTTTCAGGGCATTCTGAGATTTTTTATTTTTGGGTCATTTTTTATTGCACGGAGAAAACAGAAAACAGGATAAACATGGCATTTTATTTTATTTGACTAACTAAAACAGAAAATAAAAGGTGGGAGCAGAAGGTTGTGCTTACTAGATTCATCGACTTCATACCTCTCGAAAATGATTCATTAATAAGGTTGATCAAGTCTTATTAACAACCACTTCCAATTAGCATGAACCCGAAGAACTTTCGTAAAACACTAAGTTACCTCGATGGGGATGTGCATATCCCCAAAAATAAGTATATCATATTTCTTTTTGGCAGTAGGAAGAGGTAATTGAAAACTTCCAATAGTGATTGTTGGAGATTCTTCAATAACATTGATACCATTCACTTGGAATTGTTTCTTCGGAAAGTGCACCGTATGCTCATTACCATTGATATGAAAAGTGACTTTGCTTTTATTGCAATCAATAACAGCCCCTGCAGTATTCATAAAGGGTCTACCAAGGATAATCGACATGTTGTCGTCCTCGGGCATCTCAAGAACAACAAAGTCCGTTAAGATAGTAACATTTGCAACAACAATGGGCACATCCTCAAAAATACCGATAGGTATGGCCGTTGATTTGTCAGCCATTTGCAATGATATCTCGGTAGGTGTGAGTTTATTCAAATCAAGTCTTTTATATAAGGAGAAAGGCATAACACTAACACCGGCTCCCAAATCACACAAAGCAGTTTTGACATAGTTTCTTTTAATGGAGCAAGGTATAGTTGGTATTCCAGGATCTCCTAGTTTTTTAGGTACTCCATCCTTAAAAGAATAATCAGCAAGCATGGTGGAGATTTCAGCTTCTGGTATCTTTCTTTTATTTCTGATGATGTCTTTCATATACTTTGCATAAGGGGCCATCTTCAGAATATCAGTTAAGCGGGTACGCAAAAAGACATGCCTAATCATTTCAGCAAAGCGCTCAAATTCTTCATCATCCTTTTTCTTAGATGACTTAGTTGGAAATGGCATGGGTTTCTGAACCCATGGCTCTCTTTCTTTACCATGTTTCCTAGCCACAAAGTCTTTTTTATCGTAACGTTTTTTTAGGTTGTGGGTTGTCAATATCAGGAGCAGGTTCTATTTCAACATCATTATCTGGTTCTTTATCATTACTAGGTTGAGCATCATCATGAACATCATCATTAACATTTTCATTATCACTAGGTGAATGTTCACTACCAGATTGAGTTTCAGCATCGGAAATAGAGACATCATTATTATCAGTAGGTTTTTGTGTCTCGGGTTCACTAGAGGTATGCAATGTCCTATCATTTTTACTTTTATTTTTCTTCTTAGAAGGACTAGGTACATCAGTATTAATTCTCTGAGAGTCTTGTTCAATTCTTCTAGGATGACCCTCAGGATAGAGTGGTTCTTGGGTCATTCTACCTCCTCTAGCTACTACTCTAGCAGCAAAATCATTCATATTATTATTCATTTCATCAAGCAATTCTTTTTGAGACTTAACAACTTGTTCTAACTGAGTTTGAACCATAGAGGCATGCTTTCCTGCACCTCTAACATCATTACTGATTCTAAATAGCAAGTCACTCAAGCGAGCAATGATATCAGAATTATATTTCAATTGTTTCAGGTGATGTGCATTGAAATGATCTTGCTTCATAATATAGTTATCAAACTCATATAAGCATTGACTAGGATGTTTATTGTGACGAGTGTCACTTTCATTAAACTTTAATAAAGAATTTACCTCTACCACATGTGGAGGTGGTGGTGTGTCAAGGCCATGTATTTCTTCAATAGGTGGCAAATTCTTAACATCCTCAGCTTTAATACCTTTTTCCTTCATAGATTTCTTTGCCTCTAGCATATCTTCAGGACTGAGAAATAATATACCCCTCTTCTTCGGAGTGGGTTTAGGCGGTGGTTCAGGAAGAGTCCAATCATCATAATTCTTCAATATGTTATTCAATAATTCCTCAGCTTGTTCAACAGTTCGTTCCCTGAAAACACAACCAGCACAACTATCTAGGAAGTCCCTAGAAGCATCGATTAGTCCATTATAAAAGATATCAAGTATTTCATTTTTCTTGAGAGGATGATCAGGTAAAGCATTAAGCAACTAGAGAAGCCTCCCCCAAGCTTGTGGGAGACTCTCTTCTTCAATTTGCACAAAGTTAAATATTTCCTGTAAGGCAGCTTGTTTCTTATGAGCAGGAAAATATTTTTCAGAGAAGTAGTAGATCATATCCTGGGGACTACGCACACAACCAGGAGCAAGAGTATTGTACCATGTCTTAGCATCACCCTTTAATGAGAATGGAAATAACTTAAGGATAAAATAGTAGCAAATCTTCTCATCATGAGCAAAGAGGGTGGCTATATCATTCAGCTTTGTAAGGTGTGCCACTACGGTTCCAGTTTCATAGCCATGGAAAGGATCTGATTCAACCAAAGTAATTAACTCTGGGTCGACAGAGAACTCATAATCCTTATCGGTAACAAAGATAGGTGAAGTAGCAAACTTAGGATCACATTTCATTCTAGCATTCAAAGTCTTTTCCTTATACTTGCGTAGCAGTTTCTTAAGATCGTCTCTATCCTTGCAAGAAAGTATTTCTCTAGTTATCTCTTTGTCCATAATATAACCTTTAGGTATCTTAGGCATTTCAAACTTAGGAGAGCTAGGACTAATAGGTGTTTCATAATCATCAACAGTTTCATAAGCTTCACCAGTTTCAGCAATCTCATCAGTTTCAGTTTCTTTAGCTCTAGCAATTTGATCATCAAGAAATTCTCCTAGTGGCACATTATCATTAAGCATGGAACTAGCATCATCATAAGCATCATTCATAGAAGAGGTAGCACCATCAACAACTTGCGACATATCAGGATTACTAACATGTGGTGGTGTTGCAAGCTTACTCATAACATGTAACACCCTGGTTTTCGCTCCTGTTTTTTTCCTTTGCCGGATTTGACTCCCATCCTTTTTCTCGGTGTTACCGGATTTCTCTAGCTCTTGGGTACATGAAGATGGTCATTCAACCTTGCCTCTCCTATCCAACTAGAGATTCTCCCCAGTCCAACCTTGCCACCCAAGATCTATCTCCGGACTTTGCCATCGAAACCTTGCCTTCCAAGTCACCGGAAGGGAAACCCTGATCCTTGCAGTTACAAAGGAACCCCAATTTCCTTTGATTTGCTGACTCCCAAACTTTTCCTAGTGATCATCCTTTATCTATAAACCCTGGATATGCAAAAATATTGCCAAGTCATTTGCAATATTTTTTCATTTATAATTAATTTCTTTTCCTGCCAGTTAAAGGAATTAAATCCAGGAAAATATCTATCCATCTCCAGAGTTCATGAAAACTTGCGGAGATATTCTGTGTGATCATATTAAGCTCCCACAAAAATATTGGCCATAATTAAATAGGAGAAATTGCATTTTCCTATTTAATGCCAATATTGCATTTTGGGCACTTTCTAAAGGAACTACCATTTTGGTAGCCAGGAAAAATCCCAAATAATTTGTGGAGCTTCTCCTATCCTTATCTTCACCATTTCCATCAAGAAACCCAAGTTCCATAGTTCAAATTTTGAGCACAACATCAATTTGCAAATTCTGTCCAGTTGGGCAATTTGCAAAGGAAGTGCTTGAACCCTTGATCTATTTGAGCTGAAACTTTGCATGTTGGTTAACATTGATAAATCACTCAGGGAAACCAAAAATCAGCTCAATCCATCTATCCATTTTCCCACAGCATTTTCCCCAAGTTTCTATCCATTTGGAAGATTTATGAAGCAAGTACCATTTTGGTATTTCTAAATGGCATGAAACTTTTACAGAGTTTTAGTATCATAAAATCATTGGTCTCCACCAAATTCCAGCTGTTTTCATCTAGCCAATTTTCCCCAGCACCTTCTTTTGCATTTCTGGCCAGTTTACTAAGTTGCAAAGGAAGTGCCATCTAGATTGATCCACTTGATCTGAAACTTTGCTAGATCATTCACCTTAGTGGATCACCACTGTATGCCAAAACCCAGCTCATTACCCCAAGCCAATCTTCTCTGGTACACTACAAACACCTTCCTGCCAGGACCCATGTGAGCTCTCACCTATCATCTCTTGCCCCCACTTCCCTCCAAACTCTCTCAAGTCAACTCAGCAAAGCAAGGAGAAGACCCCAGACATGATTTGGCTGCGTGTGGGGCGTGGAAATGCCGTGGCCACGCGGTGACCACACGCAGAGCGCGCCAAATCCGCGCACTGTGTCCTGGACCCTTCGGGAGTCGCCTCCGGCAGGCCGTGGCTTGTCCGCAAGCGCCGGCGAGCTCCTCACCATGTGCGTGAACCTTCTGGAGGTCTCTCCCCTTCGTATCCTAGCCCATGGCCGTTTGTGCCGACCTCTGGTGCTTCACCGGATCGCCGCCACGGCGACGAGCTTCTGGGAGCATCGGCCGGCGTCGGCTAGCTCCTCCCCGAGCTATTTAAGGCGCCACCCGAGTCCCTCCTCTTCACCAGCAGCCCAGCCCCCTCTTCCCCGAGCTCCCCGAGCTCTCCTCGCCGCCCATGGCCACTTTGGTTCCCGCTGGCCGCCGCCTAAATTGGCGCAACACCATGCCTCTCTCGCCTCCTCTCCACCACTAGCAGTCTCCACCCCATCCTAGACCACGCCCCGTTGCTCTCCGCCTCCTCTCTGTGGCTGGAGTGCCATGCCCGACTCTGGCCGAGAGCTGCCGTCCGCCGTGACCTATGCCCCGCCCGTTCCCGAGATCCTCGACGGCAGCACCGCCCGGGGACGCGACCGCCTCGGCCTCCTGAGCATTTTGGTAGCCGGGTCATCGCCGGAGGACGTCCGTGTCGCCGGAGGTCGTCACCGGAGCCGCCGGGGCCACCGCCGGCCACGCCTAGCCTCGGCCTCCCTCTATTCCGTCGCGAGGAGGAGAGAGAGTCAATGCCCGTGGGGCCCGCCCATCAGCCGGACGTCGGTGTTGACCCTGGGCCCACGGTGAATTAAGTGGAGGCGCCCTTCCGCAAAGCCGTCTCCCTGCGTTGAAGACGTATTTTTAAAAAAATACGCCTTCTGCTCTCAGGCCAGCCCAGGCTCCAGCTGCTTTCGGCCCAAGACGGCCCAGTGCAACAGTGCACTTTATTATTTTCTGGCCGAATTCCAGTCAGGGTCCTGTCGGTGAATAATTTATTTACAGATAAGTCCCTGGTCTTTAAACCCTTATATCTTTTTGCTCGCAACTCGGAATCAGGTGAAACCAACGCTCACATCTTCAGTTCGTCGAGCCCATTCGTTTGGTATCATTTTCACAAGGTGTTCACACAGTGGAAATGACCATTTTGACCTTGCCCTCCTATCAGCCCTCTCCGAGAGAGAACGGTTTCCGGCGATCCTTTCTGCGGACTCTCCACACTTCTCCCGGAGTATTCTTCGACCCCAGGCAAGCCGACCATCTGATATATGCCCTAAAGCATTGCTCTGTGCTATTCTTGCGTATTTAATTAATGATTATGCCTGTGATAGAAATAATTAAACTTCTGCTAGATTGCACTTACTGTTTACCTCACTTTCATTTACCTGCTATATAATAATCCAAAGTAAACCGATTTAATGCCTAGCTGATGCCATCTCAAGTTATCATGATAAACAACCATGCTTGTTAAATACTTGCTAAGGCTAAACCTAGTCGGTTGATCTAGAGTCACCTGTCCGGGCTTATCCGTGCAGCCACATTTGCCGGTATGGGACGGCCTTGACTTGGTCTGATCACGTGCTCTTTCACCGATACCTCCAGACAGGGAAGGTTATGCGCGCGGGCTACCCTGGCCTGGTAGGCGGCGATAACCTTGTTAGCCCAGTTGAGTTTTGTGCCGGCGTCCCCGTTTGGGACAGTTTAGTTTGGCCACGACGGTGGTAGGTGTCATGAGGACACAAGAGCCACCCAGGGCAGGACTCCGGGGGAGGATGAACGCTGGTGGTACGATGGAAGAGTCACAGGTCAGGCCGGTTTCGTTGGAGCGACACTGGTCCACCCGAATGGGATCACGAGGCCAGGTGCTCCATGGTGTGGGTAAAGTGCGCAACCTCTGCAGAGTGTAAGAATCTATTCGAATAGCCGCGTCCACGGTATTAGACAGCCCGTCCAGACCTCACTAGGTGGTCAACCATAATAATGATAATAATGATGGAAGAACTCGTCTTGTGCAAACACCAGATGATGTCAGGAATATGATATGTTAACCATGGGATGGCTATGAGATGAGTGGTCGGATGACCACATGATTTGGATTGGATTTGGATCAGATTCAGATTGGATCGTGAGAATGTTTGGAGTATGGAATATTTAGTTAGTATGCTTTACTTTACTGTATTTACTTCGGTTGTTATCTTGCTAGATAATCCTGGTATGCCATGATAATTAATATTGCTCTAATAACAAATGCATGCTTGAATGCCATGGATTGCTTTGCTTGGTGTATATGTTAGTTTGGTTTGCTTGCGAGTACATTCAAAAGTACTCTGCGGCCTTTAACATTGCCAGGTTCACATAAGGATCCATCGTCCGCCGTCGAGGAGCCGGAGTGTTCGCGAGCTAGGAGAGTAACCCAGTCAGATCCCTGTGGATTGGAGCCGCACCAAGACCATGCTGCCCTAGATAGAGCCTTTCCGCTGCCATCACTCTTGTAATAGATCATGTAAGACTCATATATCCATTAATAGAAATGCCTGTGTTCATGATACTTGTTGTAAACGTGCATGCCAGAGTGATTTCCTGGGCTGGTATGCGTGGCGACCGTCTGGCTACAGTGGTAATCAGGCGAGGGCGCCACATAACAGAAGGTGAATCAAGTGCAGAGCTAGATGGCAGTTCCTTACCTCCCCTCGTCTTAGAGGGAAAAATCTTAGTCTTTGGATCCTTCAGATTCTTCGTAATGATAGATTGATATAAATCCCAAGTGACTCAACAAATATTGCTATGCTCCCCGGCAATGGTGCCAGAAAAAGGTCTTGATAACCCATAAGTATAGGGGATCGCAACAGTTTTCGAGGGTAGAGTATTCAACCCAAATTTATAGATTCGACACAAGGGGAGCCAAAGAATACTTGAGAGTATTAGCAGTTGAGTTGTCAATTCAACCACACCTAGAGATTAAATATCTGTAGTAGAGTGATCAGTAGCATAGTAATATGATAGTTTGATAGCAGTAGTGACAGTAACAGTAGCGGTAATAGTAGTAGCAATAGTTTTGTAGCAGTTGGAACAGCAGCAACAACAATAGTAACTTAGCAAGAACAATAAGTGAAAAGCTCGTAGGCACTGGATCGGTAACTCGTTGGATCATATTCATCATGTAACAGTCATAACCTAGGGCGATACAGAACTAGCTCAGTTCATCAATGTAATGTAGGCATGTATTCCGTAAATAGTCATACGTGCTTATGGAAAAGAACTTGCATGACATCTTTTGTCCTACCCTCCCATGGCAGCGGGGTCCATAAGGAAACTAAGGGATATTAAGTCCTCCTTTTAATAGAGAACCGGAACAAAGCATTAACACATGGTGAATACATGAACTCCTCAAACTATGGTCATCACCGCGAAGTATCCCAAATATTGTCACTATGGGGTTGATGGATCATAACACGTAATAGGTGCATATGACTAGGCAATATCGGATCAAGAACATAGATATAATGGTGATAACATAAACGGTTCACATCTGAAATCATGGCACTCGGGCCCTAGTGACAAGCATTAGGCTTAGCAAAGTCATAGCAACATCAATCTCAGAACATAATGGATACTAGTGATCAAGCCCTAACAAAACTAACTCGATTACATGATGAATCTCATCCGACTCCTCACGGACCAGCAAGCCTACGAAGGAATTACTCACTCCGGGTGGGGAGTGATAACCCACAAGTATAGGGGATCAATTGTATCCTTTCTCGATAAGTAAGAGTGTCAAACCCAAGGAGGAGCTAAAGGTAGAACAAATATTCCCTCAAGTTCTATCGACCACCGATACAACTCTATGCACGCGTAACGTTCGCTTTACCTAGAACAAGTATGAAACTAGAAGTACATTGCAGGTGTTGTAGGATAAGTTTGCAAGATAATAAAGAACACGTAAATAAAAGATAGGGGCTGTTTAGATAAATAAACAATTACGTTAGTTTAACGAGTGTGGAAAAGTGGTGGTAGGAGTTGCAGAATTGTCCCTAAGCAATTGACTACGTTACTAGACCGATAGCAAGTTTTATGTGGAAGAGGCACTGCTAGGATGTCATCCCTTACTTGGAATTCTATGCACTTATGATTGGAACAATTAGCAAGCATCCGCAACTACTAACGTTCATGAAGGTAAAACCCAACCATAGCATTAAGATATATTGGTCCCCCTTCAATCCCGTATGCATCTATTTCTATGCTAGGCTGAAGCTGCTATCACCCTTGCCCTCCAATACATAGTCCTATCAACATACAAATAACCCTATGGTGTGATCCACGCGCGCGCTCATATCATGGGCACCAAAGGACAGCAACATAACCACAAGCAAATCAAACCAATCATAGCAATTCACCAATCACCGATAGGACAACAAAAATCTACTCAGACATCATAGGATGGAAACACATCATTGGATAATAATATGAAGCATAAAGCACCATGTTCAAGTAGAGGGTACAGCGGGTTGCGGGAGAGTGGACCGCTGAATATAGATGGGGGAAGGCGATGAGGATGTTGGGGAAGATGACAGAGGTGTTGGTGTAGATCGCCGTCACACGATGATTGCCCCGGCAGCGTTCCGACGCCACTGGGAGAGAGGGGGAGAGATCCCCCCTCCTTCTTCTTCTTCCTTGGCCTCCCCCCTAGATGGGAGGAGGGTTTACCCTCTGGCACTTGGCCTCCATGGCGGCGGAGGGGCGAGAGCCCCTCCGAGATTGGATCTCTCTCTCTGTTTCCTTCTGTTTCTGCGTTCCCAGATTCTGGCCTTTCACCGTTTCTTAAATTCCCGGAGATCTGTAACTCTGATTGGGCTGAAATTTTAACATGATTTTTATTCGTATATTAGATTTCTTGTGGCGAAATAAGGGCGCCAACCGCCTTAAGGGGTGACCAGAAGCCACCCTGGCACGCCCAGGGGGGTAGGGCGTGCCCCTACGGCTTGTGGGCCCCTCGGGCATCGTCTCGCGTTGATTATTTTTCCCAAAAATCACATATATTCCAAAAATAATCTCCGTAAGTTTTTATCGCGTTTGGACTTCGTTTGGTATGGATATTCTGCGAAACAAAAAACATGCAACAAACAGGAACTGGCACTAGGCATTGGATCAATATGTTAGTCCCAAAAATAGTATAAAAAGTTGCCAAAAGTATATGAAAGTTGTAGAATATTGGCATGAAACAATCAATAATTATAGATACGATGGAGACGTATCAGGGAGCATTATGGAATTGTCAATGGAGAAAGGTTGGTGATGACGAAGACCGAAGATTCCCCTCTCCGGAGCCCCAAACGGGCTCCAGATCTGGCCTCCCGATGAAGAACAGGAGGTGGCGGCGGCTCCATATCGTAAAACGTGATGAAAATTTCTCTCTGATTTTTTTCTCCGAAAATAGGAATTTATAGTGGCAGAATTAGGGCAAGTGGGGCCACGAGGTGGGCACAACCCACCAGGGTGCGCCCAGGGTGTGTTGGGTGATGCTCACCCTGGGCCCCCTCTTCGGTGGATTTTGGCTCCAATAATTCACATATATTCTGAAATAATTCTCCAAAAAGTTTCATTCCATTTCGAGAACTTTTATTTCTACACAAAAACAACACCATGGTAATTCTGCTGAAAACAGCGTTAGTCCGAGTTAGTTCCATTCAAATCATGCAAATTAGAGTCCAAAACAAGGGCAAAAGGGTGAGAAAAAGTAGATACGTTGGAGACGTATCAAGTTGTAGACACGAAGATTTTTCCCGTGGTTCCGATAGGTGGAGCGTGTCAAGCCCCTAAGCAACGGCTAGCTAGGCGGTGGCAAGAGCTTGCCGGGGATACATCCCTGAGCGCCACCTAGTCTAGCAATCATGGTATTTTGTCCTAAATGCCAGAGTTAGGTACGATAGCTCTGTTAGCTATCTAATCAATAGATAATGACTGTTTTACCATTGTGGTTGCCCCTTGCACTATAAAAGGAGGCCCAAGGCAACCTAGCTTAAGATTCAGACTTTTGGACACTTGTACTCGCGTTGTAGCTCTCCCCAGCGGCAGCCCTTGCCAGGATTGAGCGCTGCATGTTCTTCATGTTCCTACAATCAATCCACCAAAAGCAGGAGTAGGGTTTTACGCTTCACAGCGGCCCGAACCTGGGTAAAAATGCCAGTGTCCCGATTGTCGCGCTGCCTCACGCTCTCTGCTCTTTGTGCAACGTGACCCCCCTTGCCAAACCACAAAGGGGCCTCTGGTCCCGTAGGTGATCGTGTGCATCCATGCCCCGACAATAGCAGGCTAGTGTTGTTGTTGTATGGGTTGAAGATGATACTGCTGGTGCATATATGGTGTCGAGTTTCCAACGAACTGTTGCGGAACCTGTGCCTGGTAAGACTGCATCTGTTGTTGCTGTACCGGCAACTACTGCACCGGCATGTATGAGGCCGACGAAACGAAGGAGGGCATTGCTTGGATTGGCTGGTAGACCCCCGGAGCGAAGCCTGGTGCACCTCCCGCCAGAGAAGCCGTGGGAGTATCTGGTGGCTGGGTGGCACGCTAAGAAGGTTGCTTGCCGGTGGCGCCATCGGGCGGGGCGGATGGATCATGTCGAGACATCTCTGGAGCCCAAACGACGGTCGTGCACGATCGAGTGAGGTTAGGGTTCCCTGCCGATTGCGTCTGTTTCCACAAGTGACCCAACCAATGCCCAAGATTGGCCATGCAAAGTGGATGTACAGGATGCATCAGATCGCAAGCTAGAGTTGGAACTCCCGAAGAATCCGGATCGAAGATTTGAACATCGAAAGACATGGCAGACTGGGCGAGGCCCGACGTCACTGGCACAGCCCTGGACTCCGACGAGGCTGCTCCGTCACCGAGACAGTGCGGCGGAAGAAGATCACCAAGAGTCCTCAACGGTGACCTCCGAGGTGGCGGAATGGGTCCAACCCATGGCCTGACGAGAGCCCTGGCCAAGCCAGGAACCCCGCGGACGCTGCGAGTTGCTAGAGAACGAGACCTCCGACGATCCTCCATCTCAGGCCTCGTCTTGTCTGCATCGGTGACGGGTGCCACAACAGTCTGCGTCGAGTCATCCTCCGGTGCCGGGCCTCCAAGCACGTCCGACTTGCACACAGAAAGCACCTCACCTGCATGTCGATGTGGAAGCCTCCCCCACACCCTAGAAGCCGGTGTTGGGTATCCGATGTCCGCCCAGAACTCGTTTGCCAGCTCCTCATCGGTTTTCCTCTGGCGTACCACACCTGGCTCCGTGGGATGGGCGTCGATGTAGGATCGAAAATATGTCTAGAGGGGGGGGGGGTGATTAGACTACTTGACCAAATAAAAATTCTTCCTTTTCCCAATTTTAGTTGTGGGCAGATTTTAGCAATGATAGCAAGTCAAGCACACCCTACACATGCATGTCTAAGAGTATAGCAGCGGAAAGTAAAGACAAGCAAATGTAATAGAGGGTAGGGATAGGAAGATCAAACACAATTGTAGACACGAAGAGTTTTCCTGAGGTTCCGATAGGTGGCGCTATCGTACATCCACGTTTATGGAGTCTTCAACCCACGGAGGGCAACGGTCGCGAGAGTCCACTGAGGGCTCCACCCATAAGGGTCCACGAAGTAGCAACCTTGACTATTCCATACACTACTAGAATCAGGGACTTTGCCATCTGCCAGCTCTTTGCCGTCTGCTGGCAGATGGCAAAGAGGATATTTGCTGTCTGCTTTATAAAGCAGACGGCAAAGACCAAAGTGGGGCCCACGGGGTACTGCGTTGGCTAGGTCACACGGGCCACTTCTTTGCCGTCTGCTGGCAGACGGCAAAGAACTCTTTGCCGTCTGCCAGCAGACGACAAAGAGGTGAGGGGCCCCACAGTGTAACGGCGGGGACGGCAAAGAGGGGGGCTTAATTTTTGCCCCCCGCGCCCAAACCCCCTCTCTCTCTCTCACATCTCTCTCTCTCTCTCTGTCTCTGCGCGCCGCCGCCGCCCCCTCCCCGCCGACCCCCTCCTCCCCGCCGACCCCCGCCGCCCCCCTCCTCCCTGCCGCCGCCCCCTCCCCTCCTCCACAGCGCCGCCGCCGCCCTCTCCCCTCCTCCACAGTGCCGCCGCCGCCCCCTTCCCTCCTCCACAGCGCCGCCGCCGCCCCCTCCCCGCCGACCCCCTCCTCCCCGCCGACCCCCGCCGACCCCCTCCTCCCCACCGACCGCCGCCGCCCCCCTCCTCCCCGCCGACCGCCGCCGCCCCCTCCTCCCCAGCGCCGCCGCCTCGACCACCCTCCGGTGAGCTCCACCATTCCCCCCCTTTTTTGTTTTTTTCCTGTTTTTATTAGTTCATTTAGTTAGTTTATATTAGTTAGTTATTAGTTCATATTAGTTAGTTTTTATTAGGTAGAAAAAACTTAGATAGAAAAGAAGAAAATAAAAAACCTAGAAGAAAAAAAAGAAGAAAAGAAGAAGAAAAAAAAGGAAAAAGAAAAAAGAAAAAGAACAAAAATTAATAAGAAGAAGAAACAGAAGAAGAGGAGGAGGAGAAGAAAAAAGAAGAAGAAGAAGAAGAAAAAAAGAGGAGAGGAGGAGAAGAAGAAGAGGAAAAAAGGAAAGGAAGAAGAAGAAGAGGAGGAGGAGGAGAAGAAAAAAGAAGAAGAGGAAGAAGAAGAAGAAAAAAGAGGAGAGGAGGAGAAGAAGAAGAGGAAAAAGGAAAGGAGGAAGAAGAAGAAGAAGAAGGGAAAAAAAGGAAGAAAAGGAAGAAAAGAAAGAAGAGGAAGAAGAGGAAGAAGAAGAAAAGAAAAAAAGAGGAAAAACCCCGACCCCGACACGGCACCTCGACCGGGACCCCAACCCGACAACGACCCGACACCCTGACCCCGACACCCCGACCTCGATCCCGACCCCGACACGGCACCCCGACCCCGACCCGACACCCCGACACCGACACGGCACCCCGACCCCGACACGACACCCCGACCCCGACACCCCGACACCCCTAACACCCCGACACCACGACACCCAGACACGACACCCCCCGACACCCCGACACCAACACGACACCCCGACCCCGACACCCCGACACCACGACACCCAGACACGACACCCCGACACCACGACACCCCGACACCACGCCACCCAGACACGACAGCCGTGACCCCCGACACATCTTCGGCCTCCTGTTGACCGAAAAGGTGCTCTTCGGCCTTCCAGAGGCCGACGGGGTCATATATTGTGAATTATGAGTTAGGAAGTATATTTCCCGAATTTGTTAAGAAAAACATCATATATATTTGTGTTGATCGGGTGGATTTAAATGTGCAGTTCTTTCGGGGCTGCGAGGGTCTGGTGTTCGACGACCTCCCCGTGCGTTCGACGAGCTCCGCCCCTGCGTTCGTGGGTGAGCACAAATGACATCTCCTCCTCCCCCCTTCATTTGCTCTGTTCCGGTCTTTGTGCATCTATAAATATGCATGCATTTGCATATTTATAACCGTGATTCTTTCGAATTGTCCAACGTTATCCATGGACATCCCGAGTATGTGTAGATTGGGTTCGTTTTCCCATATGCTCTGCTCCGGATCCGATGCAGAATTTCGTCAGTGCCTCCCTGTTGTTCTCCGGGTACACATCCTCTCTGCTTATTGCCAAGACGTGTATCAGGAGAACAGTGGGGAGGTGCTGCCGAAATTTTGCGTCGGATCCGGAGCAGAGCATGGGAAAACGAACCCAATCTACACATACTCGGGTGGGATTACGACCTATCTTTACCTACTAGCGTCTAGGTTGCATGGACGTAATAAAACTGACAAACTCTATTAACTGATGAATATGGTTTGTTGAATTATGTATATATTTCTTGTGTGTCTAGTAGCTAGGCAAGATGAGTGATCGTGCGTGGATGTACACCGGTCACACTAGTCAGAAAGACATGACCCATGAATGGCTAAGAAAAACCAAGGGGTTTGTGAGAGTCGCATTTGCAAATGGACAGGAAACAAACTGGTGCCCCTGTGTCGACTGCGACAACTTTCATAAGAAGTCCGAGTTTGAAATGATCAAACACCTGCAGAAGTTGGGTTTTACGCCTGATTATACGGTCTGGACATTTCATGGTGAGTCTGCCCAACGTGCCAGAGCTAAGGAGGGCCATCGTCGCACCGACGAGCATGGTACCGGGATGGAAGACATGGTGGAAGACTTTGATGATGCTCGGGATTCGGACGATGAGATGGAGGAATCTGCAAAGGCCTTCAATGATATGTTGGAGTCTTCAAAACGTCCTCTCCACGAGCACACTGAGCTTTGTCAGCTGGATGCCATCGCACAAGTAATGGCTCTGAAGGCTCAATTCAACTTGGGCAGAGAATGCTACGACGCGATGATGACACTATTTGGACGCTTTCTACCCAAAGGCCATGTAATGCCTGCAAACCTGTACCAGTCGGACAAAATCCTCTGTGCACTTAAGATGCCCTATGAGAAGATAGATGCCTGTGAGAAAGGATGTGCCTTATTTAGGCTTGAGTATGCTGACTTGAAGTATTGTCCCGTTTGCCAGTCTTCCAGGTATGTTGAGGTAGACAACGGTATGGGTGAGAAGAGTCAGACAAAAATCCCAGTTAATGTTCTTCGGTATATGCCAATCATACCAAGACTTCAACGTCTTTTCATGGTCGAAGAGACGGCCAGACAGATGACATGGCACAAATTGGGCAAAAGAACCGAACTAGATGCAGATGGGGAGCCGATGTTGGTACACACATCGGACGCTTTTGCGTGGAAGCGCTTCGATGCAATACATCATGCTAAAGCGGCAGATCCAAGGCATCCTCGAATCGCCATAAGCACGGATGGGTTCAATGTGTTTGGTATGATGGCAGCTCAATACAGTTGTTGGCCTGTATTTGTCATTCCACTCAATCTCCCCCCCGGACAGATTATGCAAAGAAAGAACATTTTCCTGACGTTGATAATTCCGGGGCCCAACTATCCGGGGAAGAATATGAATGTGTACATGCAGCCGCTTAAGGATGAACTGCAAGAAGCTTGGGATAATGGGATCAAGACATACGACGCCGCTACAAAAAAAAACTTCCTAATGCGTGCGTGGTACATGTACTCGATGCATGACTTGCCGGCGTATGCACTATTCGTTGGCTGGTGTGTGCATGGAAGGTTCCCGTGCCCCACATGCAAGGCAGCTCTTGAGTTTCGTCGGCTGCAGGCGGGTGGCAAGTTTTCTTGCTTCGACATGCATAGACAGGTCCTGGATCCTCGCCATAAGTTCAGAAAAGACAAGAAGAACTTCATCAAAGGTAGAGTTGTCAAAAACTCTGCACCACCTGCGTTGACAGGCCAACAGACCCTGGATCAGTTCAACTCTCTCGAGCCGGATCCGGAGCGTCCAGGGTATTTCAAGGGGTATAATTCCGAACACGCCTGGACTCACAAGACATGCTTGTGGGATCTGCCTTACTTCAAAGACCTCCTTTGCCCACACAACATCGACGTGATGCACACTGAAAAGAATGTCGGCGAGGCCCTCTTTGGTACATTGTTCGGCATAGAGGGGAAAACAAAGGATAATCCTAAGGCTAGAGTTGATCAGGAGGCTCTATGTGATAGACCGCTACAAAATATGCGACAACTGAAAGGAAAGCAGAACTGGACGAAGCCAAAGGCATGGTTCAATCTTGGAAGGCCAGCTATGAGGGAAATTATCCTGTGGGTGAAAAAGGAGTTGATGTTCCCCGATGGGTATGCAGCGAATCTAAAGAGGGGAGCGAGCCTTGAAAAATTGAAAATATTTGGTCTCAAGAGTCATGATTGGCACATATGGCTTGAGCGGGTAATGCCGGTGATGTTGCGTGGCTTTATCCCTGAGGATGAATGGCTAGTACTGGCAGAGCTGAGCTATTTCTTCCGTGTTCTTTGTGCGGAAGAACTATCGCCTGGCTTGCTAGAAGAACTGGAAGAGTTGGCGCCGGAGTTGATCTGCAAGTTAGAGAAGATCTTTCCACCGGGCTTCTTTAATCCAATGCAGCATTTGATTTTGCATCTCCCGACCGAGGCACGATTGGGGGGGCCCGTGCAGAATCGTTGGTGCTACGCAACTGAGAGGATGCAGAAGACGCTTCGAGAAAAATGTAAAAATAAACGTCGAATTGAAGCATCGATGGCCGAGGCATTCATTACTGAGGAGGCGGCAAACTTCGTGACAGCACACTACGAAGCCAAAAATTGTCATTTGCATAATCCGAAGCCTCGGTACAATGCTGGCGACCCTAAAAAGGGTGGATCCAACCTTAGCCTATTCAAAGCGAAGCTCGCACCAGCCGGTGCTTATACTTCCTTATCGCTGGATGTCGACGAATGGCGCACCATTACGTTGTATATCTTGAACAACCTAACAGAAGTGCGGCCGTACATCGAGTAAGTTCTCGGTACATTGTTTCGCAACCTCTAATTCCTTTGAACTGCTCTTATTCCCGGATATTTGATATAGTCGATACGTCGCCAAATTCTCGTATGGAGCGGTGATCCAAAAGGATTCCGTCGAAGAGTATGAGCTTCTGGCAATGCATGGAGGCAGCTATCCCGGTTTCATCTCTTGGTTCAAACAAACGGTAATTTCCATTAGACCATTTCATTTCTTCGTCTAATTTCCGGCTAATGCAACAATCCTTTCGTATTAAACTTGTAGGCTAGTTCAGAGTCTATGGACGCCGAATTGAGACAAGTCGCTAATGGTTTTGACTATATGGTCCGTTCATTTGACAAATACGACATCAACGGGTATCGCTTCTTTAATGTTGTACTAACTTCGTTTACTCTTTGTCATTGCAGGTGTTGACAGATGGTGGGCGCGGGTCGAGAGCACTCCGAGGCTCCTTCCTCGGCGCGTGGTGGGAGGGGTACTTCCATCCCACCCCACCACCTCCGGAGAGCGCTGGATCTCAGTATGCAGACACCGGCGGGCGCTTCTTCTTCGACCGGGAGAGGTCGGGGGGGAAGAAGGTTGGTAGAGGTGGACGTGGCGGCGGGAGAGGTAGGAAGGCTGCTACTACGCCTTCCTCGCCGCCACCCCCAGCTGATTCACCCGACCACAGGAGTGCTCCGTCTGAGATGGAGCAGCCTGAGGTGCAGCCGTCTCGGACTCCGGTTCACGAGCCTACGACAGACGAGGCTACGACAGACGCGCCTACGGCCGACGAGCCTGGGGCCGACGAGCGTCGGGCCACCAAGCCTTCGTCCCACGAGACTGGGGATCACGCTGAGTCGCAGCAGAACCC